>VYZP01002421.1:0-57005 GCA_013400635.1 Hypocryptadius cinnamomeus | reverse complement strand
CTCAGGTAGTGGTAGAAAGCAGTGGTAGAAAGCAGTGGTAGAAAGTGGTAGAAAGCAAAGATTTGGATGAGCCTGTCCTGCTCTTTCCTCGGCCACTTCCACAGAGCAGCTCCTCTGGGATCAGCTGAAGCACTTGTTCTCTTGTTCTGCCTTTTCCCTTTCGTGTTAGGATCTGCAGGACAGCTGCACAATCAGGGAGCCATTTAACCTAAAAGCCCAGTTGGTTTGAGAGCAACACCTTTGTATTACTAAGTGCTAGTTTGTGCCCTTTTCTCTTCCAAGTGGAATTGTACTGANAGACTATCAGAGTAGCAAAATGGAGCACAGTGACCTGCTCCTTCTTTGTTCATGTTTTCCATGGGATACCCAGCATGCAGATGTCCCACAGAGAATTGATGTCTTGGTATTATTCATCTTGTGGAACCAANTTCCCTTCAAAGGATTGTGACCAGGAAGATTTTTGACCCTAACCAACATTAGGATTTACTGTCTGTTTTTGAAATACAGTAACAGCAAGCAGGCTGTTAGTGTTAAGAGGTGTGCTTTCAAGCCCCCTGAAATGCTGGTGCTGGTGTGTGACTCAGGCTTTAATGTGTACAGCATATCCCATAGGAGCATGTGGCTCATTCCAAAGGAATCACAGCAAGGCGTTTCTGACTGTGACAGTACAGATGGAGATGTATAAAACAAAAGCCACGGTCCCCTCTGTCTCTGGTATGTAGTAAGGTTGGTAGAAATTCTGAAAAATGCCTCTGGAAATGACAGCTGACTTATTCTGAGCTAACAATGATTGCCCTGGGCTGTTCCAGCCCACCCAGGTGTGCTTAAGGCAAGAATGAGATTATGGAACCTCGTTTTGCTGACTCTTTGAAAGCCTGGAAAACCCAGCAACGGCTTTACAAAACTGATATTTGCATCTTCTTTTTTGTAAAAAAGGGTCCTAATCCCCAAGAAGAACTATTATTAGTAGCTGACTTGATTCCCATGTAAGATGATACATGTATGTGAGGAACTCTCTGCATGTGCATTCTAACCACAAGCAAGCCACAAGCAGTTAGCCAGGACTAGCTTTACAAGGCATTCTTACTGAAACCCTTGAGGTATTATTCCAAAAGGAAGGAAATTGCTAAGACAGCAATAATAATCACTGGCTAAGGAAAAATTTTACTGTTTTGTAGGTTTTCTTCTCCCATGGCAAATGTCACTTTCCAGAATGTACAAACACATGCAGATAGGATACATTTTAAATGGTTTTATGAGCTATAGCATGCTAAGAAATGTTTGGCTGGGGTTTCTTTGGTTTTGGCTGCTGCTGATCATTTTTATTTTAGAGCTTAGAATATTCCTACAGCTCCCAGCCAAGAAAGGAACCACTCACAGTGATGGCATTTGCAGCTGTAACACTGATACAAAGACTGCCATCCGTAGGTCAGTTCTGAGCCATTTTCCATCACAACTGATTCCTTCACATGAAGTTATCAGAAAATGGTTTAAAAGTTTATCCTGGGATTTGCTAGCACTATATTTCTGATAATAATGAATTTCACTTCATGATCTTTGCCTCAGTATTGTATTTAGATCTTCAGCCTCCTCAGTCATTTGAACACAGACTGAAGCTGAAGCAAGCAAGCAGATGGAAAGTAGCACTTTACTGATACTGTGCAGTGTTACTGATGGACTCACAGCCCTGGGCAGCTGTCTGCTCAAGGTACTTTTCTTCCTTCTGTATTTGAAAGTGCTTAATGACACGGTTAAGTCTTTTCACAAACTAATAACATTTTTATGACTTCATCAATGTACAAAAATAATTGCAAGCTGCTTGGGAAGTTTTTGAGTATGAGCATTGGGTACATTTGTTAAACAGTAGCTTTGCCAAACAAGAAATTTAGTAGTCTGGCAGTTTGTTTTACTTGGGGACACTCACTGCAGACTCATGTTTCTGCTCTTTGAACCTGTTTTTCTGGGTATTTGCTAGCAGCTTCTCAACAGCTCTGGCCTTCTAACCTCTCAAAACCCTTTTTTATCTCCACTGCTCTCCTATTGCCTTCAAGTGAGTCTTGTCTCTCACTGGTTTCAGAGCAGGTGAGAATATGCCATGAGTGTCAAAACTGCCCTTGGTCCATACAGCAAAGATGCAATCTTTATTGATGTCCGTCGTGTCAGAACAGCCCCTATGTCAATGTAACCTCACAATGAGGTGAGTTCTCCTTCTACACAGCTGGACAACTTTGAGATAACATTTTGTGATTTAGGTCTACTTTGCAGTCTTTGTCCTTTGCCTCATTCTGTATGTGTGTGAAAGTCGAATTTTCTAAGGTTTCCTTATAGTTTAGTTTGGCCTTCCTGCACTGTCTGGGGTGCCCAGAAATGATGGCTGTCAGTTTCTTTCTGGTTCATGCCAGAAAATCTGTATCATCTTTGTTTACATTTATTTGCTGCAAGAATAAGGGATTTTTTCCTAATGTGTGCTTCAATCTAAATGGGATATTTTAATCATTCTAAGTAGCTGTGCATAAAAGGGTCATATGTAGACCATCACGTATCTTTTAGGTCTTACTTTACTTATTTTGAGACCTAAGTTTACTAACAGCTTTCCCAATAGACCAAGGATTTTAAATTTCACATCAGTAATCCCAGCAGTTTTCTTCAGTTTGTCTCATTTATTTTTACTTATTTGAATGTATTAACCTGGACCTTCAATGGTGCAGTGAATATTGAGATGACTGTTATTACATAGTTTAGAAAATGAGCAAGATTTTTTTCCCAGTTGCACTAACTCTATAACTATTTAGTGAATGAGAAGGTATTTTGCCTTTTCCCTCTTTTTTTTTTTTTTTTTTTTTACCAGTTCATGCTGTATATGTAGGATAAAATACTGACTTTTAAGTCAATGGCAAAACTTGCTGTTGTTTATGAGCTAATAAATACAAGTCAGTGATAAAATGCTTGTCTTTCACTTCTCTCCCTTTGCCCAGTTTGCTTTTCTGGTGCAGGATTTGCCCTGAGCATGTGTTGGTCTCCCCTGGGACCCATTTTGCCTGTAACACCACTCAGCTCCCCTTAACCCCCAGCAGCACCAGGCACCGATGAACTCCTCTTTGCCAAGGGTCAGACCGTAGCAGACACCCCAGATTTCTAATTGAACTCAACTCTGTCATGCTGGAAACAGAAAAACTTTGCTGTTAAATAAGTGGTATCTCTTTGGGATGAGTAAATTTGAAAAGCAGTGTGGAGGCAAACCCTGATGCAGAGCTCCTGCCCCCAGTGACACCCTGTGCTCCTGCCAGAGGCTTCTCCCGGCTCTGACGCCAGGAGTCCACACTGGTCAGCTGCAATTTACATGAAAAGTTCGGCTCAGAGTCACTCCTGGAAATTTAGCCAGAGAATTTTGTTTGGTACAGAAAATGTCTCATCTGAGAGATCAAAAGAAAAAATAAAGTACTTACCTCCTCCTGGTTAATCTTATTTAGTCAGTCATTCTTTGGAAGCTGTCTCCATTTCCTTCACCAAAGAGGAGTTTGTGCTGCTTAGAAAGCAACTAGAAGAAAATATCTTCAAGCATTGTTTATATTGTGAATTAAAGCAAATCTTTACATTAGTTGTCCAAATAGTCCAAACAGAAATAAACAATGTTTATTTCATGCATGTTTCTCCCTGGGTTGATTACCTCTCTGGGATGACCTGCCAGCTCTGGAATTGTCCCCATATCCAGGACTTCACTTCAGGAACTCTGCTCCCAGTGCCTTGCTCACCTGACCCTCTCTCATGGAGCAGGACAGGGCCTCTTGTGTTTCAGAAAAAGAAAATTCTGCATGGAACTATTCTTTTCATGACAGCTTTTTCCACAAAACCCATTTTATGTCCAGTCATTCAAAGCCAGGGCAGGATCAGAATAAAACCTTATAGTGCTGGCAGCAACTGGAAGGCCACAAAGTCAAGCAGAAATGACAAGACAAGAGGCATAAAAGTCCTTTTTTTAAGAAGGGAGAAAATAATCAAATTTTAATTCTCTTTCAAAATATATTTTGAGAAGCTATATTTGATTTATGTACTTCTTTAGAATTTGTCTTATATTAATATTTATCATGTATTTTAGGGAGGGAGAAGGAAAAATTTGAAACAAGAATGCTTAGGAGAAGGATGACTTTTGTCCTTGTTGTAATAATTCATGATTGCTCTGTGGTAAGGCTGCAGACCTTATGCATCACTTTTGTATTCTAGTTTCATGCCAGTGAAATGAGACTAATTTCCATGAGTCTGGCATGAAGCTGGAATAACAAGGTGGTGAATCAGGCAGTACAATTCCTTTCTGAGAATCATGTGATGTAAACAAATACATTCAGATTCACATTTGAGGTTTGTAATGTCTCCAGCTTCTGCCAAAATAGATTATGTTTTATCATGTATCATTTACCAGAATGCAAGTTTTAAACAAATTTTTATCTGTGTCCTTGTGAAAGGTGGTTTTATCACATATTCTTATGGCTGTACAGCTTAAAGTGGGTCCTTAGATTCTGTATGATCAGAGATGTCTGGATCAGATGCTGCTGTGTGCATCAGGAGGAAAACAATGGTTGTTCTTTTCATTTAGTGGCTGACTTTGAGCACCATGAGGAAGGATTTGGTCTATCAAAGGAGACTGCAGCCCCTACTCTCAGTACTAGTAATGGCTACTTGAATATTGAAGGTGGAAAATACAAGGTTGTTTAGAAAACTGATTTACCTGGGAAAAAACAATTAAATGTCCAAAGAGCAGATTCATTTGGCCTGCAGTATTTTAATGAAGTACGAAGGGCTGGTTACAGACAGGAGCTAGCTGGGAAAAGCTGTGCTATGATCTCTGAGACAGAGGGACAAGAGGTCCCTTGGTGACAGCACTGTCAGCACAGTGTGGGACCTTCCCCAAACTACACACCTGAGCTGCAAGCGCCTGACAGGGTAGATAGGCATGCAAATGCCACTGTGTATAGCAAATTCCTCTCTGCCCTATGTTTTCATTAATGCTTGCTATACAAATCTTGTTATTAGTGCTCCCTCAAGGGCCAGGCAGTAATTTAGATGCTGATTAGCGAGCGGGATGCAGCAGCAGCAGCAGCGCAGCACAGGCTCTCTCCTGTCAGCACTTGAGAGAGGAGGGGAGCAGAGCTCCCAGCTCTGCCTGCCACAGCAGCTGCACTCGGGATCTAATGAGCTGTTCTGCAATGGGAATAGTTTCAGGAACATATACTCACTCCAGGAGGGCTTACCAGGATATTTCTTTGTAATTAAATGTAATGACATCTAAACCCGTAGTCAAGTTCTCATTGATAAACACTGGCAAACAAAAATCAGCAAGCGAAAATCAAACAATTAGCTATGTAAGCATTGTTATCATGGTCTTTTCTGAATTTTTTTTCCTTTTCCTATCTCAGTGGTTTAGTAAAAAACAATGAGATGCTAGATGATGTGGCAATATGTAGTTAGGACTTTGGCAAAAAGAAAACATTAAACACTTTTTGATCTTGTTAATTCTTCTAGAAGAAAGGAAAAGTAGTTGTGATAGCAGAAAAAGCAAGTATTATGTCAGTCAATTTCTAAATCAGAGTTCAGAGAGCTTGTTTTACAAATACCAATGGCTAATACAGATGGTGGTGGTCAAACACCAGTAAACCAAAATATTTATTTTCTTTTACTGATGGAGAAATTGAAATGTGAAATGACTGAAATATAATTTCCAAAAATTTCATCTTTTTCTGCCAATAAATGGCAGGAGAGTGAAGGATTATTTTCTGGTTTTAATTTCTAAAATTGCTTGAGTCCAAGTCTATCAGCCCCCTGTGATTTTTATCTGCTCAGCTATGTTTTCCCAAAGAAAATTCCAAACTCTCTACAAGAAGCTTTCTCCAACAATTATACCAGCCTCTTACTGAGTTTCTTTTGTGTAAAAACTGGCCTCTCTGACCTGTTCTGTTTCTCCAGTTCCTGACTGAAACCCCACAGAAAAGGCTTTTATTTGCTCTTGCTGAGGGGAAAGCAAGCAGGGTACTTAGCTGGATGAGATGAGCCTTTGCTGGATGAGAGCTCTGCAGAGCCCACGGGTGATATCAGAGGCCAGCTCCTCTAGAACAGGTCACCTCTGGCCCTGCATGGCTGCTCTGAGTGCATTAACATTGTCCAGGGGGAGAAGCAAGGCAGATGAGTTTTGATCTCACTCTGAATGGCCACAAAGCTCCCCCCAGCATGGACACATGCTGTTTGCACAGCAGGGGAGATCCATGGAAGAAGTGATCTGCACCACCAAGCAGATTTCATTCCAGCTACAATCAGCCTCCTTCCTCTGGGCTCTTCTCTGGCTTCAGGTGAGGACACCTTTGGGGGAGCTCAGCTCCTCAGACCAGCTGGGCTGGGGATGTGCCAGCGAAGATTCAAAGAGCTCTGCTAACAGCCCTGTTTGGGACACAACCCCCTGGGGCTTCTTCAAACTATTTTGCCAACGTAGTCGGGCCAGGTCTTGCAGGTTTCCCTGCAAGAGGGTGAGGTTTTTGCCCTGGGTAAAGGCTAAAGCTTAGAACTTTGATTCTGAAAGGGGTCTGTGCAGGCAGATGGGCTCTCAGAAGTGACTTTCCTTAAAAAACTAAGGCTTTGTTTCAGAAAGTCTGTGCACAGATCTGGATTGATGGGAATACCCTTTAGACTGAACCCTTCATTGCATATTTATTTATCTGAGGATACAGAAAAAAGCCTTAAATCCTGTTTATTTTGCCAGCTGATGCTCCAGCCTACATGAGGTAAGGCTCACACTAGGCTCAAACATTATTCACCCAGCACAAGGGAAAGCCCTCGACTGCTTTTTCCTCAGCATGGATGTAAAGGAGTCTCTAAACAAAGCTCCAGTCTTGTTTTTACTTCCCTCCACTTGGGTATGTACAAACCCATTCTCAGGTTTTCACATGATTTCTATTACGCCTCTTTACAACAAAACCACAAAAACTGTCAAGAAATTACTTGACTGATTAGAGTCCTGTTAGTAATTAGAGCAGCCTAGAATAAGTCACACTGGAAAAAAGCTGTATGTTGAGATTTGGAATACAATACAACCATATTGTGTTATGTGAACAATGTTATGGTCTGTAAGGAAGGAAAATGGAATATAATTTTCTTCCCTTCTGGCCCAAAAAAAGAGGGCAAACCTGTAGGGAGAAGTTATCTACTGAGAGTTAGGGGTTTGTTTCATATATAAGATAAACAGCTGATTTCTTCACACTCTCCATGACATAATTGCTAAGTTATAAACATGAAAAATGAATTTTTCATTCTGTATAAGTATGATTTTTTTGTGAGCCGAGGTCTGCCTGCACAGTAGTCAACAGAGTAGACAAGCCAGAGATTTCATTCTGCCCTGTGAATCAAGTGATATCACATTCTGATATTTGTGATTTAGCATCTGATTATTTCCTGACCCTTCTCAAGATGAATCTATCCTCTAAGAGTTCGCTAAAGAAATTCAGTTTATGATTGTCAATGGATTTGAGAGGAGGGGGGGAAATGCATGGCATTGTAGTTGCTAACTGATGATATTTTTTCCTACTTGTACCTTCCATTCTCACAATAAAATCTGTTGTCATGGAGATTTTCTACATGATCTCTTGGTGCCAGTACTGGCCTTTGCAGGGAGAAGATTAATTCTTACTCTCATTTACTCTCACAAGGATGCTTTCCTAGTAAGACTGCTGTAACAACATGCTTTCATTAACTTATTTAAACTGTGTTATAAAGTAACTTTATAAAGCATTATAAGTTACACTGGAAAGCCCCTCTTGGTCCAGGGAAGAATGTTCACACAATTAGTAATGTCATCCTTCAGTTAGACCAAGAGCCTCCAAGTATATGGCCAGGCAGAGAACTCCTGACTGAGCTCCAGCCCACACTGCACTCCAGCTCTGCTCTCTGTCATCCCTAAATTTCCCCTTTTACTGTTGGTACAATGTCCCTGTCTCTTATTACTACTTCTTCTATCTTCCCTCCATGTTCCCCTTGCCTTTCTTTTCCTCCTCGTCCTCTATACACAGAGGGTTTGTTTGTTTTATCCTCTCTGCCTCAGTCTATGGCATTCTGGGATTTAGGCTTCCCTTTTTCCCATTCCTTGTCACCTCCCCCTGAAAATCTATATTCTTGATTGAGTCTTATCCATCAAAATACCTGTCAAAATTTAGTATATGATCCTTCTTCTGTCCTCAAAAAGAAACTTGTGTCAGAATGTACCATTGCCCAAACTTCATCTCCAGCCAGCTGTACCTTTCCCTTCATCTCACAACTCACTTGAAACACTTCATGCTCCTGCCCAGAGCTTGTATCTTTCAGTCCCTTAGGTTACTTTCCAATCTCTGTTTACTGATTTGGAAAATTGTTTGTTTATGTGAGGTTACAGGTTGTCCTTAAATGTCCACACTGTCTGATGCTTCTCATTGGCACTATTTGCCCTGTGGATATGAATGGTTTCTCTAGCTCCATACAGGACCGGTCCTTATTCCCAAAGCTGCCTGTCATATAAAAGCTGCTGGGTGAAGGGAAAGGCTGCAAATATTCCAGTTCTGACAATTTTAGTGTCACATCACTCAGAACACTAAATGTGCAAGCCCAAAGGGTTGGAGTTGTGCACATTCTCAGGATCAAGACCTGAAACACAACAAAGTTACTGATGTCAGTTTTTGTTTCTTATGCAAGCATCACCTTGGGTTTACAAAATATATTTTTAATCTGGGCAAATTTAGATTTTCAGGAAGGAATGGGACATAACTTACTCTTCATTGTGCTTTGCTGAAAGTCCCTGATTTATTCAAATTTCAGCATTTAAGCCAAATCCAGTATCCTGAATTAAAAAAAAAAAGAAGTCTAAAGTTGACTAATTGATGTGTTCGTATGCAACCAATAAGAAAGGCTGCAAGCACATAAATAATCACCCATTTAACCAGCCTGGCTTCATACCCCAAAGTGTATTATGGAATAGACTCTGGAATAGACTCTTCTATACTGAAATAGACATTGCTATACTTATTTACAGGTAGGGAAGTCCAGGAGGAGATCAGTGACCTTACCAAAGTTCACTCAAATGTCAATGACAGGAAACTCCTGATTGTCTTGTCTAATTCTGTATCTGTGGGACCATGCTTTAGTAATCAGCCTTGTTTTCAACTACACTTTTTAACCCTGAGTGATTTGAATGTCTTTCAGAGAGAGATAATGGGAAATACTTATACTGAAAAATCTGGTAAATCAATTAATGTTTGCAAGATGCACAGAGACAACGGTAAAGAATGCAATAGAAAATGTGATCAATGCAGCTGCATGGACTGGCTTGTCCCCTCATACACAGCACACCACAAGAGCCCAATATCTAGAGAATAAGTCAGATGAAATGACATTGCCTAGGCCTAATTAATTAATTATTAATTAATTAATTAATTCTTTGCTCAGACCTGTGGTTACAGATCTGTCCCACCTCAGTGAACATTACACACTGATATCTGCCAGTGGAAAATTTTAGGAGGTCCATTGCAACAGTGAGAGATTGATGTCTATGTTTTTAATGACATTGTATTTTAGGACTCCAAACGACTGTGTATCAAATCTTTGTCAAATATTTGTGAAATCAGCAGCAGAAGACAGATACTTTCTGGCCATTAACCACACGAAGACAGCAGCAGGGACCTAATTTAGCTCATACAAAAACTGGTTACGTGCCATGGTTAGGAAGAGCCTTGAGCCTCCTCTGTGTCACACAATCTTATTTGTTCATACAGATTCTCAGAGGCTTATTTTTAATAGGAGTCTCAAGTTTTGCCACTGCTGCTGTACATATAGTCCAAAGCAAATTAAGGCAACAAAAGTAAAAAGTTTCAGGAAACATTTCAGTCTGGTAATGTCATAAATTTTTTAAGGTGAAAGATAGCTCTTTGTTAAGCTTTGTTTTCTTAATTTTACATATTACTGCAAGGCACTTTTCAGTACCAGTATTGGTATATTAATAACTTAACTGAGGTGAGGTTCTTGTTATAATTTGAGTGCAGTAGAACCCTTTGTAAGTTTGCTTCACACCATTTGCCAAGTGTAGAAGAAAGCTCAGTCCCTGGGCAAAGCAGTTCTGTACCCTGACAGCCCCAGTTGCAGAGCCCTGCTGCCAGCCAGGACGAAGGACCTGCTGCTGAAGGAACTCCATTGCTCACTGTTATTCACAGACAGAAATGGGAGTTAAGTGCTTCAGATGCAGTGCTTATGTCTAAATGCTAATCAGGGCCTCTGGCTTTCTGAGACACACAAATGAGAAAGAAAAGCTGTAAATTAGAAAGTTAACTTTTTATTTACAGCAGTGCTGTAGGTTCATAGCAGAGTTACAAAGGTTAGCCCCGAGAAACGCTTTTGTATTAACTTTTCTTTTTTCATATGTTCTTCTCCAGAAAAGGATGAGAAGAGAACAAACATCTCACAGGCAGAGGTAAGTGATTTTATTTTTCCTAAACATATTTATTGTTAAAATAGTTCTATTGTTAAAAACTCTTGGAAACTCACTGATTCATCCTGGTGGATACTTTTATTTACATTGTCATGCCATCTGCAGTAACACAGCCTTTTAAGGACCATCATTTTCAAAGCTGTGTAGAGCTGTGTCGTGTGTTCTGCCAGCTCCCTGCAGCAGGGAGCTGGGGGAGGTAAGCTTCCCCTCTGCCTTGCTGCCATGCCCTGTCAAAGCACAGCAAAGCCCAGGTGACCCTGCCAGTTCACCCCACCCAAGCGTTGCTGTGGATCTGCAGGTCACTGCTGGGCACAAGCACATGCAAACACCTCTCTACTCTCTCCATCTCTTGTCAAGCCTGCAGCAGGCAGTGCAGTCATGTTGTCTGCACAAGAGTTGAAAGCTGGCTCCTCTGATCTCATTTCCTAACCTCCCCTTGCATGGTTCCTCCAGCTCCCTGATCTCTTTCTCCTTCACCCACTGCTCAGAGCAGCAGGCAGCACCTTAAATAGCAGCAGGAGGTATTGATTGGTTCAAATTTGAACTCCAATACAAACATATAAAGATTTACTGGTGTGAGGTTCACCAAGCTATGCCATAGTGTTTATAAATAGCTTTCTCTTTCCAAAGAAGACAATATTTTATTTATAAATGTTATCATTCTATCCACTGTGATAAGCTCATTTAATAGGATTAGCCCTACTTGTGTGAAACATGTCTCCAGTGTTCCATGATGAAATAGATCTGATTAAAATTCATGGTGTATATATTAGGCATTTTTAGCAAATGTTTGGGTAAAGGCAACGTCATTATTACAACTAGAAATTGATAAAATGAGGGGGGGTAAAAAAGCTTGGTTACACACAGTTTTTCCTTGACCTTTTGGTTAGGAGTGTGATATGGTGCTTATGTCTTCCAAAGCTAGCTGAGGGTGTACTGTATGAGGCTTTCTTGTCCTTTTTATGTAGACATAATTCATGTTGGTATAATATTGACACCAATTTAGCTGCTTTCATTTTGCAAAAGCTGTTCTATTTTAGCACTGAATATACTCCAGTTAGTTTTTGCTAACTAAACATTGATATAATGTAGTAATACTATTATTACTCTATGTGTATTGGTATAATATAACAATACTATTATTACTCTATATGTAATTTTACTGTCATTATTTTGGAATAATTTATCTTTTGTGCATAGATGTGATTTTGGGACCACACAAAGTTTAACTAAATACAACACGCAAATGAGGCTCAGTTAAAGGTTGAGTGATTGGCTGCTGAAATTATTGTCTTGGGTTTAATAGAACACATTGAAAAGGTACAGGGGGAGGGATTTTCCACTTATTTATATTAAAATATATCTATTAATATTTCAGTACTACCTTACACATGCACGTAATCACTGATTGCACTGTAATTGGAATGTTGGCTAATGTAAACCTTGCAACTATTTTAATATACATAGACATTTATTTCCCCTATGAGAATCAATTACATGGGCTGTTAAAAGCACAGGCAATCCTAATTTTATGTTTAACAATATTTTTATAGAGTGAGGTGTAATTTTCAGTAGTATTGGGTCTGTTTTGCTGGGAGTCATAAAGGTTGTCCATGAAACAAACATTTTTTGTCTTAGTTATCCTGTATCCATGAGAGCCCGGGAGCTGGTATCAGTTGTACACAGCATGTTTTCCTCAGAAGCTGTCTGATGGGCACTCAGATGGGTGCACAAGGAGCTGCCAGGAGCAGAAATCTCTCTCTCTGTGCCCGTGTCTCACTGCCCCTCTCTGTTTTGTCCCCGCAGTCGCAGAGTGCCTCTCCCAAGCAGAGGAAGCAGAGCGTCTTCACCCCGCCTGCCCTCAAAGGTACCGTGAGCTCCTGCCCAGCCCCTGGCCTGGCTCGGTGGCTCCTGGGGGGGACAGCGGGACCAGAGCAGTGCCACAGGGTCGTGCCCAGCCCTCACACTCTGCTCTCACTGCCTGGCACTGCCCACCTGCCTGATGCTCACCATCTCTCCATCCTCAGCACAGAATCTTGCTGCAGGGGCAAATTAATTTGTTCGAGGGGAAAAAAAAATTCTTACAGTTTGATTAGTTTGCTATAACAGATCATTCAATGCAAAACTATGAACTCAGCTTCTTGAATATGTAAATTCTATTGGTGCTGGCCCCATAGAGTTCTGTTTCTTATTTGAAACCACTCGCACATGTTCTGCCTCTCATTTCCAGGCAGCAGTGAAACGGAGAGCAACCAAAACTGTGCTCTGGCTATGTGACAATAGGGTGTGTAAAGACTTTCTTGGGAAGATAAGGAAAAATGAGAAGTCTTGATAAAAGTTTTGAGGGATAACGTGCTTTTTAGGAATATGTACAAAAGCAGCAGTGATATCACCTGGGATCAGAACAGCTACATTTAGGCCTTGCTTCTTATGTAGTTCTGAACAGAATTTGACTGGATGGTGATTGCAGTGAAGCAAGAACTATGGTGATTCACCAGCACTTCTGACTGACACTCGTCAGAGCAGGATTATTTTCAGACTGCAGTCTGAAGGCCATCCTGCCAGGCGTCTCTTGATATATAATGAATACGTAAATTTCCATTTGTCTGCTTAACACAGTTTATTACCTGGGATATCTGATTAGTTGTGTGAAATACTGCTGCTGTCATGAGGTAATCTACCATATCAGCCAGTTCTATGTATCTCATTCTGAGCTGCAGCTCTCTAGCACTTGTCCTAACCACAGTTAAAATATCACTCAGCTGCCACACAAGACTCTGTTTGCCAAAATAGCCTGAAGTCTGTGTGCTGGATATTAGAAATAATCTTATGATGTTCAATTTCAATATTTTTTCTGGAAGGAAAATGCTTTGCATGGATAGCAATACCTATTGATCTCACTGCTGTATTATTTTGCTGTACAAGCCTAAACTAAATACTGTGCAAATGAAGCACATGTAAAATAGGTCCTCATAGCTCCTCTCAAGAACTGCATGCCTTAGCATCCTAAATTGCACCATAGTCCCAAATACACAAGTAGGCACTTGGAAGTTGGTAACTCTTCCTGTAAACAGGCTGGATTGTTCCAGGTTCACCATACTGTTACTGTCATAAATATGATCTTTTTAATCTAAAAATTACCTGGTGGAAAATTCATTATTCTTCGTTTTCACTGGTATGAAAACATTATTTTTTTGTTTGGACTAAGAGACTGTGAGGCAAATATATAGCAATACACAAAGCTGTTTCTACTGAGAAATACAGAGTTTTTGTAATGATTTAAATTATTCTGCTTTTATAGCAGTTGAAGATAACACTATTGGACAGTATTTTCAGAATAACAGGCTTCACAGTTGCACACTCCTCCTCAACTTTGAGCATATACTTATATATTTCCTGAGCACTGTTTTTCCCCCAGTATATTCATAATATGGTATTTGACATACAGTAAAGTAAAAAAATAAAATTCTTTACAGCTCCTTGTCTGCTCCGTACCCTCTGAGGCTGTTACTAATGGAAGCTGGGATAGACTGTAATCTGGTACCTTACATTTAAAGCTGGAGATAATAAATGGAGTGGAGAAGAGGGGCAAATATTTTCATTTGTTAACTTCTGACGCTTTAGTAGTTTGTAGCTGCTGTTAACTAAAGTTCCCAGAAATAAGCCAAGCTTGCAGACAGTGGAACTGAGCCTGGAAGCAGAGACAGCAGCTGTGTGCAGAAGGCTGTGGGAAAGACAAGGGGCCATGGCAAGAGCTTTGCTCCATGCCTGCAGCAGAAAGGGATCAAGAGAAACTGTGGGCAGAGTCGTATGTCAGCCTGACTCCAAATCTCCAAGTAGCTGAAAATAGTTTTGTTACAGTTTTCTGTAAGTTTCTTGAAATAATTACAAAACTGGGTGAGAGAAAGGTTGCTGGTTTCTGTATTGATGGCAAGGCAGGAGAGAGAAAGAGGAAATTAATGTTCATGTTGTGGTTATGGAAGCCCATATAAAATGGGAAATTGGTGGCATGGCAGAAGGAACATCAGGCAATGGTGATGACTGGTTACAATACCAGAAGTATTGTACATGTTACATGAAATATCCAAATACATGAAAATACATGCAATAAATGCAGTACTGCTGAGGTTTTACCTATCATGGCAAATATATGGAGATCAGCCTATTAGTTAAATTGCCCAGATGAGGGATTCACATTGCCCAGAGAAGCTGTGACTTCAATCCCTGGAAGTGTCCTAGGCCAGATTGGTTGGGCCTCTGGGAAACCTGGTCTAGTGGGCAGTGTCCCTGTCCATTAAAGGGGGGCTGGAATGAGATGATCTTTAATGTCTTTTCCAACCCCAACCATTCTATGATTCTGTGATTCTGTTCTTTGATATATATGGGGGCATATTTTTCCTTCTGCCATTGCACTTATTAAACTAAAATTCAACATTATTATTTAAGACTATCCCTAAATATTTCAGTTTCATCATTACAGAAGCCTCCTCTAGCTCAAGGCTGGGCTGTGGCTGCTGCAGCAAGCCGTAGCAAACCTGGTGCAACAGGCAGGTTCTTATTACTGTATATCTGTGTGTACTTTGGCTCCTGCCTTTATTTTCCTAAACAAAAACACACCAGAGTTCCTACAGACAGTGCAAATAGCTGTCTCATCTCGGAGCATTGTTCTTTTTACTGGAATACAGTGTGCTGGAAAAATCAATGTGAGAGCTATTGATTTAAGTAGTAATCTGGAGAGGGACTCAGCTGGCCAACCAGATAACAGCTGAGCATGGTGTGCCTCTTAGTATTATATTACCAAACCTAATGGACGCCAAAGAGGTTTTCCATTTTCCTTCCATAGATATTTCTTTCCTAACCTGCCTCACTAGTGTTTAACTCCATGCTGGTATGTAGCATGCAATGTTGGCAAAAGCCAGCATCTGAAGATTGCACCAAATGAATCCATTCTATTTTCTGTATGTTGGGATTCACCTCTTGTCACAGTTTTTTTCTATGTTTAGCAGCAATCTTAGCTGAGAATTCAACACCTCCAGTTCCTCTCTTTGTGTCAGTTTTTCTTCTGTTATTCATGCACTTTTATGCCTGAACTTCAAATTTTCTCATCCTTTAAGGTTTTCTTCTTCGTGTGTGAAGGTTGGCTTGAACCTCCCTATGAAAAATACCATAAAACCAGCCACAGGAATGTTTTTCAATTTGAATAGTCACCACTTTTGCCTTGGGCAATCTTTTCCAGTCAGTTCTCAATGTGTAAGGCCTTTTTTCCTATTTACTAATCTGCTTCTTGTTCTGTATGACAAACCCAAGAAGAATCCTTTGATCCTTTTCCAAAGTAGATGTCCAGCTGTTTTAGCACAAAGGTCCATCCATCCATCATAGCACAAACAGCATCTTTAGAAGTGTCTTCATGATTCTGCTTGGTGGGCTAGAGGAGCCCCTGGGAGTCTTGCTGGAGGCTCATTTTTTACCCTCACACTTGCCAGAGAAGTCTAAAATGGGATGGTAACCCTTCCAGATAGAGAGGGACCAAGTGAAGGTACCTTAGACTGCCAAGGCAGAAGTGGATTGCACTCACCCCAGGTAAAGGTGCTTCCTTGGTGTCTCATCACCACTTGAAAATCAACAGAGCACATTTGAGTCCCAGAGCAGCAGCTTTCCATGCCAGGGCACACTTTGTGCAGAGGCAGGTTTCCTTTCACCTGGGTAGTCACGTTTTGTTTGGTAGCTCAGCTCATCCTTGGAAGGAAGTGCAGACGGCAGTGGCAGGAAGCAAGGTTTACAAAGACTAACAGAAGACAGCCTGAGCTGTTCCCAAACCTGCATTGCTCCCTAGAGGTCCCAAGTCCCCACATTATCTACCAGCTATTGCTATTAATACTAGTGGCTATTTAAATACCATCAAGGTCTCCCCCTGTGAAGGAAGTGCACGTTCCCAAGTGATTTGAGGGTTTCATTAGCAGTGAGTCTGCTAGCCTGGATGTGCTAGAGGTCAGGGAAATAGGAAAACTTCACTCATCTTAGTTCACTCTGCAAGAGGCTGTTCAGATCAGATCAAGATCCTGCTAATTTCAGCAGGCTTTAAAGAAAGTTACTGTAGCTGTCTGTGTTCACTGAACCACTTTTGCAATGAGGAGCCATCAAACCATAATTAAAGTATTCCCCACACAAGTAAGAGATACATTTGACTGTTTTTCCTCTCAGCCTTTGGGAAACAAAAGCTTTAAATTCCTCTCCTAATGCATTTTTCTTTGCATAAAAACAAAGGCCTTTTCCTGAGCTAGGCCCCAACTACAAGATTTGAAATGGGATTAAATCAGAGCTGTTATAAATCTAAGAAACATTCAAAGACATTATTTTGGTTTGAGTCATTAAAACAACCAGAACTCACTGGCTTTTCCCAAAGTGTTCAGACCCAGGGATTTGATACATGCATAATTCTAGTATTTACAATGATGGTTGATATTAAATGAGCTCTTTCTAACTTCTGCCATGAATTTCAGATGCTCTGCTTGTTTAGTGCCTGTTTGTTCTTCTCTCCAAAGGAAACAACATGCAGAATAAATGATTAAAATCATGATGTCCCTCCTGAAATATGTAATTTATTAGAAGCAATTAGTAGAGTATGTGGCCCTCATCCAAATTTGTAACCCCTTAGGCCAGCTTGACGATGTCTGATGCATCTCATTACTTTGTGAGTGAAGGTTAACAACAAACATGGGTAGAGTCTGGAGACATTAAAGATTATTGTTAGTATGGTAAGCACTGAGTTTGGAACCCATGAGAATCATTGTGGAACAAAAATCTCAGGCTAAATTTACTTCAAGTGGCACAAGAATTAAATTTCTAAGGCTTTAGCAGTCACTTAAAAACTTGTATCATTTTACAGGCTCCCTTTTTACAAGGCAAACTCTGCAAAGAGCTTCTAGTGTTAACTAAACACATCAGTGTAAGAACACCAAACATCCCACTATTCTAGAAAGAAAAATACCATGTCTTTTTTTACTTCTGCTTCATACATGGGCTTTAATTTATTTTATAGGAAATTAATGTTAGCTGCAACATCAGACATCTTACACAGTCTTCTAAACATCAAGGCCAGGCCTGTGAAAATTCACAAACTGAGCTGGTGCTCAGTCAAACTTACATGGGTGAGTCACTTTGACTCAGCCTATTACATTTTTCCAATCTCTCCAGTAATGATCCTTTTTCAAAGATGATTGTGCTGCACATCAGCCATGTGGCCACAACAGGATATGGAGATGGTTTTCAATTATCCTCTCAGTCCTGAGTGGTATTTTGGACCTCCTTCCTTTTCCAGAAGGCTAAATGGCTGTGCAGGGGGCTACTGGGCGGGGGCTAGGACTACCGCACAAAAACAGGCAATGTGCAGTGGTTGGAGCAATTCCTGAGGCTGGGCACCCTTCCTCTAATGCCTTAGCAGAGCTGCCATGTCCCTGGAGAAACATCTGTTCTTTAGCCTGGTAGTACCAGTTCTCCACCACATTCCTTTTAAGTAGAAAATCTGTCTCAGTAAGTCGTTTCTTGGGTAACAGAAGGCTAAACTCTGCCTTGTTCTTCATGTTCACTGCTCGTGTTTGTTCACGTGTTGTGATGTGACAAAACGCCATCAATGCACTTCATTTCCTGGGTGGAAGGCCTACAACAGTCTGGACCTGCTGAAGAACTGGGAATAGAAGATTTATGCTGCAGTTTTGTATCATTGTGTTTTTTCCTTGCCCCTAATTCGGTCACAAGAGGTGCAGCTCTGTTTCCCGAACTACTTGCTTTCATCATTTATATACTGTTCTTATCCACATCTTAGTCAGTTCACCTCGATACAATCATACCACTTGATGCAGAATGGCCTTGAATTAATTTCCTGGCTATCTTTACCAAGATGTCACCTTCTAGTGCCTGGTCTCTTTCTCCCTCTCTCTACCATCCTCTCTCCTTCCTCAGACTTGAACAGTAGCATGATGACAGTAGATACAATTAAGAAAAAAAAAAGTTGAATTAATTAGTGAGTCACTGAGTTGGTGACAGGGATACATCAGATCGCTGCCATCTCAAGTTCAGTTGGCTGCCACTGTTATGGTACTGCCCAACATATTGGCAGACACTGCTGTGGTCTGTATTTAATTTCTTACTGTTGGCAGCTTTGAATACATTTCATTTCACACAGCTGGCGGCTCCTGCTTCAAAATGGCTCTGGCTTTGGCTGCAATAAATATTGCAGTACCTATAGAGGGACCAAGGTGTCCAGTGGAGACTAAGCTTGACATCTGATACAAAGAAAAGCTGGGAAGTTTGTGTTACAGCCACTATTACCTGGAGTGAAGAAGAAAGGGCTGTGTTGAGCACTAATGTCAGTCCCTAAATTACCATGTGTGGTCCAACACAGACCAAAGTCTGGGGGAGTATTTCTGCTGGCCTCATATGGCTCAGCGTGAAACCCACATATCTGATAGCTCCTTCTAATCTTGTGCAATGAATGCTAAATGGGCTTCCTAAAGGTACAACTTTATTTTTATGATAGAAGCTAATCTTAGAAAAGTGCTGTGAAACAGAATTTATGACTTGTAAATAGTGTTATTAAGCATTGTTGTATTAAATACGGGGCAGTGTAAACATCATACTGCTTCTAAGCAGTAACAGACGACATTAAAAAGTCAACCTTTAAAGAGATAACAACATAAAATACTATAGAACAAAAATATGGGAGTCATAGTACATGTTTTAAAATGTAAAGTAGAAATCCCAGGAAGGGCAGCATGTGTTGTTCTGGTTACTTTTTTTACAGGATGTATTTATAGTGAAATTACGAAGATTTTGGCAGTGTTGTGTTCTGAATTGAAGCAACTTTTGAAGAAAAGATAATATTTTTATAGGAGAACATGTAAGATTCTTATGAAGTCAGCCATTTGACAGGGCATTAAATTTTATTTCCTTGCTGTATGTTCTGTGCTGGAGGTTAACAACCAAGCCACATGGCAGACACTGACTCCAGCCAGCCCTACTGTAATAAATAATAATTGCCCCTCTGTTTCATCTAAAGCATTGTAAATCCGGAATTTGATCCCAAGCAAGATGGCAAAATGAAGACCTAGATTACACATTGCTGCTCCTGTTCAGTGTTTGCCATCTCCCAGACAGGCAGGGCAGGATTGTGCACACAGTGAGGGCCTCACTGCCCTTGGCTCTGAGCACGCTCCTCCTGCAGCACTGCCAGGGGTCAGGGCTGGGGAGCACTGGGGGGGTTGCTCAGTCTGTACTGGGGTGTTCTGCAGGCAGATGCAGTGTATACATACAGAGGCACCTCTCTAAGTAGTGTACTTCTAAAAAGTCTCCACAGTATGTGGGCTGCTCATTTAATTTACCCTTAAAAAGAAAAGCCTTCCCTGCATTGGTACCTAACTGCATATTTCTACAGTCCCTCTGTCTATTAATGGCTTCTCTCCATGTAGTCAAATTTCATATATAAAAATCCCCACCCCCAAGAGGCAAAGCTTGCAAAAGACAGAATGACTACAGGCAAGCTCAAGGTTAATAGTGAATTTGTATAACATGAAAGGCACCCCTGTGCATTGAGCAGTGCCATTAGCCTGACACAGCAAAATCATCCCACGACCTTCCAGCTACGATTCCATCGGCTGTGCTGGTCCTTATGAGCATGTGCAAGTGGGTGCAGGCTCACAGCCATCAGCCAAGCTCTCACCACCTGCTCTGAGTCCTCCTGGGATCAGGGCAATGATTTCCATGAGAGTGGCTCCAGGCCACAAGCTGCTCTTCCAGGGACAGTAGCCTACCATTAGCTCTTTTACTTCAGGTTTCACCCTGACCCGAGTCAAGGTCCCAGTAGCACATTAGCTTTGTGATACTTCTGTTTCTGAACAACGTGGTCCTTATTTCTGTGGTTAAGCTAAGAGAAACATAGAGAAACCATGCTTCTGATTTTTAGGGACCATCTGTGCTGGGTTTCTTGTGGTGGGGATGTTTTCTGGATTTTTAGTATTTGATTTTTTTTCCTTTTGAAGTGGATGCCTATTTGAATTTATCAAAAACCAAAAATTTTCTACAGAAGGCCATGTGGTTCTTCTCGCCTCCATAATTTCTCCCTTCCTTCACCCCTTGAGATGCAACATTGCCCAGTATAGCAAGAACACAGAGTTCCCAAAACCATCCTCCAGAGCTTTGGCATGGAGACAAGAACACGAGCAGCCTGAAGATTTCAACCACATCCTTTCAGGCCTGCAGCTAGGACTGAGTGCTCACATGAATTATGCGTGTGACTGTGACCAGAAAAACACAGGAAATACTGCAGCTAGCATATGGACCTGAAAAGGGATTCATTTTCCTGTGAGCTGCACAGGCCAGCAGGATGTTGTTTAAAAGCTCTCATCTGATGTGGCTGCTAGTTTTTCTTCAAACAGAAGAAGGGAGAATGCTTCAGGTTTTTCAGCTCTCACCAAACCTGAGAACAATCGGTGTTATTCCATGGATATTTCATAGCCAGGAGAGAGATGAGCAGCAGGCTCTGAGCAATTTACAGAGTAACTATTTCTAACAATACAATTAAAGGAATTGTGGGATCTAGTGACTGCTCAGAAGGAAAACACTCCCCTGAAGTGTTAGCTGTAGTTCTCCCATTCAGGGTACACCACTGCTGTGTATGTTGGCACACAGCAAGCAGTGAACGTGCACATACATCTGGTAAACCCTGGGAACAGTGCAGGTTTGTGGGCTACTCCCTGCAATGGCACCTTTCCAGGTGACAGGGACACGGGGCACACCTGTGCCTGGAGAGCAGCTGGTGAGGTGCAGGACACCCACAGGCACCTCTCCAGCTCAGCCGGGACTGGGTCCAGACGTGAGCCTCAAGGAAGGAGTGAAAGGGAGAGCTGGGAAAGCAGAGACACTGCCAGAGAGCAGCAGGGCGAGTGGCTGCCCCTGGCCCAGCACCGAGTAGCCAGGGGCTGGCCATCTCTACAGAGGCGAAGGGAGGCAGCAGCCTTCTCTTTTTTTTTCAGTAATCAGGAGAAATTATGTAAATTCAGCTTTCAATATTCTTGCAATCAGAATGAAAAGAGTTTTTTAAAAAACAGTGGGATTTTTGGCATGCAGGCTCCCTCTGGTGACTCCTAGTGCAGCTCCACTGCTGCATGGAAAGAACAGTTACAAGGAGTGGAAGTATATTACATCTGATTAATTTCAACTTAAAATCTGTGAGGTTATTACTACATTTCACCTGCATTCCAGCAATGGAATGAGTGGTTAGAGCCTGACACTTATTTCAACTCACTGAAAAGTAAGAACTGTAAAAACTAACTTTTAAAGAATCTATGGCAGTGATCTGAATGTGTCTAAACCTTTAGAGGAGAGCCTACCTTTTCTGTTCTTTGTCTATATTTTCCCCAATTAAATTGAGTATACTGATATTCTCACTGTGCCTTCCAGAAAAATTGAGAGCTTTACTTGTTTTCAGGCTCTGACAATTCTGAGTGTCAGGTAGTGTGTTTCTATGGCATAATTGTCTTCTGGTTGTACTGGATGCTGGCTCTGGGGTATTTTGATGCCTTTGGCAAGCCAGAAGAGGTAGGCTTATTACAAGCTCAAGTCATTCACACAATAAAGAGCCACCAAAGATTTTGTCCCCATGTTGTGCTGCTGCCCATGGCACCTGCAAGGTGAGACTGGTTTTGTCTACTGCAGTGCAAGTAATTTGTGGTTGACTGCATTTTATGTTGAATAATGCATTTCTTAACAATGGGTTTTAATTTTCCAGCAATCAAAAAATACTTAAATATAAGAATTTGGTGGGGTTTCAGTTGCCTATAAGCTGAACAAGTTAAAATGAAAACATTTCAAATGAAAACTATTACTAGAGATTTCAAACTAAAGCTTTAACTGTTCTCTTTTCTCCTCTCCCAAAAGATCAGAGACACTGTGCCAGACACCCTCTGAAGCTTAAGCTAGGAATTTGATTTTGCTTAATTTCTCTACCAAAGAAATGCCCTGGTTGTGCATAAACGTTATGTACTAAATTGGCTTGCATTTGTTTTAAGGGTGTGAAAACCTACCTGTGTTACTGTGCAAAACACCATAAATTGCTACAACCCAGTTTATCTCCCTTGATATTTATCTCCCTTGATTCAAGGGATTTGTACCCTTACTCTGTTAAAATTGTTCCTTGCAGCAAAGCAGTGCTGCTCCCTGTTGTGCTCCCAGGTCGGGAGAGTCACCCAAGAGGCCCAGTGGAAATGACCAAGGTGCCTACACCCAGCTGGGAACGTTCTGGGTGAGAGCTGATTGGCACAGACTAAACCTTTCACAACATGGTAATGACAACATCAGTGAAAACACCATCCCACAGCTGCCCAAATCCAAGTTTCACCTTCCAGCCCAGTGGGTGACATCTTTTGTAGAAACACATTCCCTGCTTCTGTAGACAGCTCTGCAGTGTCAGTTTGCATGGGTGACACTGTGTGCTAGGAAAATGGCTCAGAAGCAAAAATTAGCATTTGTTAGGGCAATATGAAGAAAATAGTAACGGCCTATTATTTATATGCCACTCGTGAAACAACTGCAGTGGGGATAATAAGCAAAACAGTGGCCTATCAATCACTTCTTTAATCATACAAGGTTTTCCTAATGTTGAAGTTGCTTATAAAACATGTGAAAGACGAAGTAATTTCAACATTTACAATATTACTGATGTGAGATTGTGCTGATGCCAAAATCCTATCTTCCTTGTCATCATAGGAAGGACCACAAAGAAGATTATAATTATAACTCTGTAGGGAATTAATCAGCAAATTAACAGAGAAGCTTATAGACTTCTGACAAAAGAAAGAGACAGGAGTAATTAAAAGTGAAAGCCACATGGTACATGGAAGTATAGCAGAGAAACACCACCTTGGAATTTTGGGTGACCAGCAAAGATTTTGCTCCTGTCTTCATTTGGAAAACTCACTGGAAATATTTTCATCCTAACCCTAAAAATTTTAGGCTGCACAGAGTATTCAGCAAGAAATTTACATCTGACATTAACTAATTTTTTTAATGTATCTGCCCCAGATAATGGAAAGAAATAATAACCACAAAAAGAATAACAAAAATAGAAAATATGGATCCAAAATATAAACTGAAGAGAATGCTGGGGGTGTCTTGCCAGACCTGGGGGTGAAACAGAAGCTGCAAGAGCTGTTCAGGGATTACACACAGGACTTCATTCACTCCATCATGTACTCAGGCTTCTGCTTCTCAGTATCACAGCCTCCTCTTCTTCTTCAAGGATTCGCTCCCCTAAGGATGTGGAAATAAGTTTTTTGCCAACTGTTTAGGTTTCTTGACCTCAGAAAAATTCCCATGTCAGTCAAAACCAAAAAATGTAGACCCACAGTGCAGTTGTCCAGGAAAAAGTGAGCAGCTGGATAATGCTGTCCACTAAAAACTGAAGTCAGATAAGAATGCCTTAAGAAAACTGAAATACAGCTTCTTGGAAATGGCTTATGAAGTTGGGGAGATGAAAATGTTTTGTAAAGCATTTTCAGTTAGGTTTTGAATGAAAAAAAACCCTTAATTTCCATTGTGTTTTGAATGTGTATAAAAATAAAATTAATTTTTCCTGTAGCATGTCTACATTTATTATGTTTAACAAACTAGGCAAAACTAAATGTTCTGGTACTGCTAATTTTTTTTTGGTGGATTTTTTTTTTTTCCTAAAGGGAACTGCAAAATTTCAGAGGTATTTTCCTAATCACAAACAAATTTATATTGTCTGGCTTCAAGGAAGTGCAAATATTCAGCTATTGAAGCCTGCTATTGTCATTTTTAAAAGTGCTCTAGCATCAATCCATCCTGCTTAAACCAAGTCAGGCATGGAACTACCCTGGGCTTGTTACAGACTGCCTAGTGAAAAATCAAGCCCTGGAAGTCTCTCTGCTGGCTGGACAAGGAATCACAGACAAGTGCATTCCTTTTTTTTGCAGGGGAACAAATCACTGTAAGTAAATCACAGGAAAAATTGCTAGGCTTTGTTCCTACTCCTCAGAAATTTGCATATAAGCAGCATTTTCCTTTTTCACTTTGCTTGTGCTGGCTATGCTGCCAGAGCAGCAGCATGCAGCGGGCTTGCCTTGCTCTGGGCCAGCCATCCCAGCCCTTCCCAGCAGCGAGACAGCACCACACACTGCCTTCACTGCAGGCTCCTGAACAAAGCTTCATTTCTCCCCACCATGAAAAAAGCTCTGCCAGCCAATATATTTTTTAAACCTTAACGAAAATTGCCATTTGAATGGATGTAATTTAATTTGAAGTTAAAACATATGGCTTGAATAAAATGTCGTGCTGCTCTTCTGTCACAGTGCAACCTCACAGAGCAGCTAGGTGCAAGTGTCAGTCCACTTAAGGTCCAAAAAGCTCAGACTCCTTCAGCTCAGGCTTTTTAATACAGCATTTTCCCCAAAAATTAATTGCTGAAGGAAAATCGCTTACAAATGCTTAGGCATTTGCTTTGAAGGCTGGTTTGCATAGCACCAGCAGGAGTTTGGGACAAGAATACAGTTTGGGACAATGTGTAGTAGTATGCTGTAGTAAGAGAAATGGCCAGGAGAGCCAGTCAGAAATTTCCCATTAAGAACACAAGAAATAAAAATAAATATTATAAAAGGGAAAATGTTCTTGGTTGCCACTATTGGCAGGAACAGATTAGAGGAAATAAAATCATGACACTTGATTCCCTTCCTCACGCAGAAGTTACCATTTAATCTTTTACCACATTGGGAGTAGAGCCCTCTTGTTTTATCCTCTGTAAAAGGAATAGTAGCTGTGAACAAAGCATTTGTTCCTAGAGACAAGTGGAGGGCTGCTTTTGTAGATGCTCTCTGATTTCATGGCCTGCAAAGGACCCTTATTTTTATAATTGAACCTCTGGCATAAAGCACAGCCTTCAACCTAATACTACACTTGGTCCATATTTGAGGCTGAACAATGGCATATATTTTAGAATGCAGCAGTTAAGACTTCTTACAAAAGTTAAGATTTCCCCTTATTTACTTGTAGTAGGTAGGATGATATAATTATTTTATTTTCTGCATAGCAGTCTACATAACTAAAATTTGGCTTGTCCCTACCTCTAAGCAGACTTACCTCCTGTAGCTGAAATACTGAGCATTGTTTTATGCTGTCTTTAGCATCAGCTTTCCCAAGTCTTTGCTGATGTGATTTTCTAGCTGTAAAACTTACTTCCCACTTTTAGCCTCCCAGCTTATTTTAAGATAGTCAGGCTACAGAGTGGCTCCAACTGGATACATAGGCTGGAGAAGCATGTGGTTAATCCTAAGAATGACAGAAGCTGCCTGTGAAGTGTAAAATGGATTAATTTAAAGAAGCTGTGTTTAGAAAATGCTACTCACTAACTTTTAAGGCCAGTGAGTTCTAACACATAATTTGTGACAGTAGCAGAGCTTTTGACTTCTGTTATTATGGAGCAGCTGATTAGAGGTTTGAAAATGTGGCCTTTTATTTGGTGGAATTACTGTAATCCTTTGACATAAGGGAACAATCCTGCCAGTCCTATGGTTTTGACCTACTCTCAGGCAGACAGCTGCCTGACTGAAAGTGGTGCTGATGTTAAAAATGAGGGCTTAGTAATTCCAGCAAATGAACACATTGCCCAGTAAGATTTGGCTTCCAGACAAGTGCTTTTTCAGAGGAGATTCTGACCATCTAACAAGCTTCCCAGGACCCATCAAATCACAGCACCTTTGAAGGTCTGCCTGCATTGGTTGAATTCAAGCACCCTTACCAGCAATCTAAGCCTGTCTTTTAGCTGAGAAAAATTGGGATGGAAAAGTGTCAGCTGAAAAGCTATAATCCTCTCCTGATTGCTCCCCAGCACTGGCCAGCACAGGAGCCATGGGGAGGAGAGCCTTGCAGTACTGCCTGGATTCATTACTGCAGTGGAAGCCACCTCTGCATGTTTTTCTGATCATGTTTTTGAGGTGTTTGACCAAGAGCCATCCTCCACAGAATCGGCTCAGAAATATTTTCTGGTTTTCCAATGGCTAAAGTCACTCGCTGGCTGACTGCAGGAGCTTCTGCTCTTCACCTCAGCTCTAAAGACTGGCTGCCTTCTGCAGTCTGAGGGCTAGCAGGGAAGGAAGGACCAGCAGACCACGAGAAGTTGCCTGGGCCAACAAAAACCTCTCTGTTTACTCTTTAGGCTAATGTACGTGGGAGATGCAGTCCCTTCAGCCATGGCAAAGCTGACCCCTCGCTCCAGTGCATGTTCTGGCCTGTGGAGGGCCAACAAAAGCCTTTCTGTGCAAGAAGCTCCTTCATGTGACTCTTAAGGAGCCAGTGCTGCTTCAAGCCATTCTGAGAGGGAAAAATGGAAAGTGGAAGGCGATGTCTCAGAGAACAAACTGGAAAGTAGCCAGACATTTGCAACATGATTTTTGCTGTTCTCATACAGTCTTCATTGTGATAGTTTAACAGTGAGCCTTTTGACTGAAAGTAGCCTCAAATGAGCCTCAACATTTGTCATTTAAAAGGCTCACCATGACGACTGAGGATTGTATGACTTGAGCTAAGAGAAGAGCTAGCAGCAACCAGCAGACATTTAGAAAATTAGTCATACTTTGTTGCTGGGTTTCCAAATGATTATTCACAAACCTCTACAGGGCCATGGTGACCTGCTGAATATGCTGATGATCTGATCTGCTCCAGATCAGATATGTGACCTACATAAACCCGTCATATTTGCCAATGCTTCAGATCATTTGTTTTGGTTTAGTCATGCATATTAGAGAGAGGAAAAAAAAGGTAAATGAACTTGCAAGGCTGAATAATGTCTTGGTCTCATAATCACAACACACATGAGAATTTTTTTCTTTTCATTTTGAGCTGAGGTGTAAAATAATACAACACATGGAAGGTTTTTTTATTAGTAGTATTTATATATTGCTATAATGTCAGCCTAGTTTAAACTGCCACATTGGTGCTCCAGATTCTTTTCATTCTAAATATTGAAGGTCCCCCATATCTGCTGGTGTTTGAATGTTGATTTACCATTTACATCAATGGTAAATCACAGAGTGACAGTCTGACTTTGCTTTTTCTAGGCTAATCTAAACAGGAGTTTGAGAATATCTAGGGCACCTACTTTCTGTATCAACTTGTTTATCTCATATCTCAAACTTTAAAGCCACATACAACAGTAATTTACAGTATTTTACAGAAATTCATTGCAAATAAACAGTAGCTGGGGTTTTGTCTTCATAACTGGGACTTAACATCAATGACATATGTTGACTCTTCTTTCTTTAACAATAATAAGAGAAAATCTCATTAATTTCTGGAGGAGTGGGACCAAGGTCTGTGTAGTAAAGAAAAGATATAGTTATGTTAAAACTCATTGGCCACAGGATAAGGGCCACCACTGCATGTTGGTTATCAAGCTTCTGTAAAACCTTGCTTAACAGAAACTCACAGGCATGGGTACCACTCAGAGTCCCTTGAGACTGTTGCACAGTGCATCATTTTTCAGTTGTTCTCCAAAAAGAACAACCCAAACTTTCAAAGGCTGTATCAAGCAGACTGTTCACAGTTACCAACATCTATAAAGCAAAATTTTCCACATCCCTTTATTTTTATTTTGCCTTCCCTCCCTTGTGTTTTTTTTCTGTTTGCCCACTCATACACATGGGAGTTGCCAAGGCCTGGGACTGTGTTTTTTGTTGTGTTTTATTGCTGTCATGTCATAGATAACTTTTTGATGCTCTTTGAACTGCCAGCAGCTTAGAGACCACCCAAGAGAGTGGATGCCTTGGGACACACAGCCTGAGCTCTTGTGGCCAGATCTGCTTGGAAGCAGGATTAACCTCCTGCCACAGGTCTTCTGGTTTGATTATTGAACATGAGCATCCACAGATGAAATAATAGCGACCAGCTTGTCAGACTGAAGCCATTCTACTGGGTGTGCATGAAGAAACAGAAGAAAAGATGTGAAAAATGCATCTTGTGTTTGCATACAAACATCAGCCATTGTCTGGCTCTTTGTTCATACTCAGTAATCATCCACTGATCACTGTACACAATAATTCTTGTCATATCATGTTGAGGCTTATGAAGCATCCAGGAATCACACCAGGAATTCGGTCCATGCCACATAAACCTTGTTCAAACATTTAACAGAAACTTGTGGTTGCACCAGGGAACTCCCAGCTAGGGTGTAGCAATCCAGCCCAGGAACATATAGAGAATGTTAGGGAGGAAAGCAACAGCCTTTGTCTCAGCAGGCTGGCAACAAAAATGTTCTCAGGGTGCTTCTGAAATTCCATAACTGAGGATTTTGAGGATTTGGATATAGCCATGGAGGCAGAGAGTTATTTCTCTCCAGAACTTTAGGAGAAGGAATGAAAATGTTAATCTAAAAGCCTAGCAATTTGAGAAGCAAAGATGTATCATTTCCTGATTTGAGATGAGTACGGATGATGTCCATAATATATGAAGAAATTTAATTTTCCTTGAAAGCATAAATAGCCACCGTTAGTCTGAAATATCTTGGAGGGAATCAATGGAGGGAACTCAGGGGGGAAAGTAGTGGCAGGAGAAAAGGTACATTTGTAAAACTTGGAGAAGGACATGTGGTAGTAGTGAGGACCCCAGAAAAAGGAGAGTTTCAAAGTTTGGATAAATGCTAAAAACTATATGGGATGCATTAAGCAAGAAAAAACATGCAAGACTCAGATGACAACTGGATATGGGGATCTAGAGAAGATAAATCAGAAATGTGTAAGCCTAAATATCAGGAAAAAATGACAGTGTTGTTCATGGTAGATTAATGTTTTGGACAAGACTTCAGATCAAGAGCTTGATTTTGACCACTTTGAGGTGCTGTCTTAGACTTCCACGAGCTTGCGTAGAAGACGCACTCTAGAGTTTTAATTTGGACAGAAAGAAAATGGCTCAGAGAATGGCAAGGAGAAAGGCATTACAACAGCAGAAGAACCAGGGGGAAGGAGAACCAGGGCAAAAATTGTCAGAGGCAAAGACATCAACAAGCTGGAAAGGACGGAGAGTGAGGTCACTGGACACTTGGCCAGAAAGCTGAGACTGAGTCCGAGGGCAACTGCATCAAAGGGAAAGGAGGAAGGGGGCAGAGAGGGCTGATAAGGTGGAACCAGTGAGCATCATTTTTGGTGAGCTGAGTGGTAGAGAGAGAAGAAGGGGAGGCAGGTAGGGTTAAGGATAGGGTTAATGGTTTTTAAGAGTTACTAATGAAAGCTTAAGCACTGGACTCTGACTTGTGTGCAAGTAGAGCTTATCTAAATCACTCAATTAAGTAAAAATGGATTAAAGGTTTCAGGAACTGATTGTACAGATGAAGGAGAGAGATAACAGGTCATTTATGCAAAGAGAAAACAAGAGAAAGCTCAAAATAGGTTTTTGGGAAACTATAGCATTTTTCTTACTGTTCTGCTCTTGTATGGAATATATGCCCTCCTGCATTTCAGCTGTTTAAAAAAAGAAAAAAATAAAATATATAGTAGGATTTAATTTCTTTCCAGCCAAAAAACCAAATTTTTTGATCAAGAAAGTCAAAATGCCTAGGAGATGTGTGTGCAGGGGTAAGTTTTGAGTTTCTCCATGACCAGTAATGACAGCTGTGTTTCTGATATCTTCTCTAGATGGAGCAGGGAGAATACAAGACATGTATTTCTTGCATTTGAATAAATCAGGTAGCTGGCATGTACCTGACAGTGAACATTTGAAGATGATGAAACTGGATTTTTCTAAACTTCTATGAAGCAGAAAGTGCCAAGAATGGAGGCTAGTGAGGCTGTATTCTGTCGAACTGAAAGTCATCACAGAGAGGAAAAGTTTTTAATAATTATTCAGCTTCTGTCAAAGGAGGTTTCTGCCAGGCAGCTGTTCCTGCAGGGTCTGATGGTCCTCAGCCTCTGCTGGAGGTGGGAAGAGCAGGAAGCATTTGATGCTTTTCAGAGCTGAGACTGTGTCCTGTGCCTGTCAGAGCTGGATTGTGGTGCTCATGGCAGGGACAGCCTCGGGACTCTCCCACTGGCACTGACCAGCAGAAGGGAGCACATTCCATCCCAGGGAGCACTAGATGTTTCTGGAAACATCTGGCAAAACATCTTGTGAAGTTGAGAGTCCGTGTTACTCCCACTGATGCCTAGCTGAGCAAGAAAGGCATTTCTTGTGAAGCAGGGTGTATGGGCCTTGGTTTTACTAGCACAGTGTGGTTTTTTAACCTGTTACATCTGCAGGCAGCTGAGCACATTCTTTTAGTTGCAGTGGCAGTCAGCACCCTCAGGCACCGCACAGTGGCAGTGACTGGGAGAATGATGTGTCCTGAGGCCCCCAAGGGAAGATGAGCCATTTCAGCAGCAGTGCCAGGACTCATCTGCAGAGGAGCAGCTCTGTGCCTCCCCTCTCCCTCTTCTGTTGCAGTTCCATGCACTGGGCCACAACTGGGGTGTGATTTCTACGTGAGATTTTGGGGATCTCATGGATGCATCTGTCACACGCAAGAGATGCTCCAGATTCACTGACTTTAATCCCATTATTTTCATCCCTTGTGTTTGAGAAATATGTAGCTCACATACATGCATATATAAATCACAGTGGACTATACAATTATGAGTTTGTATGCTTTCCAGAATCAGCACAGAAATATTGATTTAGTCTGCCCCACAATTTTAAGGAGTGAAGAGGAATCTTATTCCTGAAATAAGTCTGACTGGTGCACTTAGACATTTCATCACTTTTCCAGAGAAAGGAGTCATTTGAAGCTCCCAGATGGATCAATATGTAGCCCACACAGTTAATGCTAATACATTGTTATAAACTGTAAGAAGCATTTACTGAGTTTTGATTTCATAAAATCATACAGCCATTTAGGTCACAAGGAACCTTGGGAAAGTCCATAATTCAACCTGATGCATAAAGCAGAATTAGCACCAAGTTTAACATGGTTGTTCAGTGCTTTGTCTGGCTCAGTGCTGAAAATGTTCTTGAAGAGACACATCACATTTTCACTGTGAAATCACACCAGTGCTTAAATACACTCAGTGGAATAATTTCTTCCTTGTATCTAGTCAGAAAACAGTCTCTTCCAATCCACAACCAGACACCTTCATCTACTGGCTAACTTTCCTTGGTACAGGCAGGCTGCTGTTAGGTGCCCCAAAGTTGCCCCTGACCTGATGCAGCTGCTGTTATCTCCTGTAGCTGCAGGGGCCATCCCTGTACACGGAGGAGGCTGCCCTGGAAGACCTGCCAGCCTCATCTGGCTCTTCCCAAGTGCTTTCCATTGCACCCAGCCCAGCCAAAGACCTGTGGTGGATGCTGGATTTAGTGACATTAATTTGAGGAGTTTTTTTCTGTTTGGTTGGTTTTTTGTTGTTTGTTTGGGTTTTGTGTTTTCTGTCTGTTTGTTTATTTGTTTTGTTGGCATTTTTTAAATCAAAACTTGAATTAGGAAAAAAACATTATGAGGAAGACACATCAGAGAAACATAATTTAAACATATTTAACTGGTAAATGCAAACCAGAATGTACCATTAAAAAGAATAATCCTTTTTCCTGTTTAGTGGTATGAGTCTATGATATTTCTTTTGATATTCTCATTTTTGCTAAGGAAAATAGAAAACAATTAATTTAGCACTGGCTGAGATGTTTTTATTTGGCTGTTATCCTCTTTGACCAGGTCTGTTTGCATGGTTATTTCAAAGTTATTTGAGTTCTGAAATGCTGAAAGTGAGCCTGTTTTATCTGTGCCTTTCACTGCTTTCTGCAAATCTGGAAATGTGTTTTTGATAGAGAGAGGATCAGCTCCAAATCGTAAAACTAAATAACCCTTCAAACTTCAGGGAATTCAAGCTGCCAACCAGACTTCAATCCTGAGTTTGGTAAATGTCAACACCCTTCCTTGGGCAGTGAAGCAGAGTGAAGGAAGAAGTGTTAAATAGGATGGGGAACTGCCTTAATTACTTGAATATTTTTTAAATTTTTTCCAGGAGATATTTAATTCAGGAACACTTGGTTGTTTCAAATCTTGTGACCCTACTTAGCTTTCTAAGCTGGTGCTTTGGTTAGATGAAGAGAAGCTAAAAGACAGCTGCTGATGAAGCAGCATGGATGTGATGTGACTACAAAAATGACACAAAATTGTCCCATTCTCATTCATAATTTATAAGTATCTAGAATTCTACGAATATTCTTTGAGACAGTGACTTCATCTAAAAAGAATTGACAGTTCAAATTATATTTGTGTATGGCTGCTCAATCTGGTTTGGAATTATGTGTTTGTTTATCAACATTAATCATATTAAATTACCTGCAGTGAAATATAAGCCCTTTGAGGAAAACCAATTCTTGTCCTGCTGGCTTTAGCAGTGTTCAGACAGACTTTGCTTTAAAGTAGCATAAGGATGAGTGTGAAGATATTGTGGGTATGAAACATTTCCAGAGAGTGGTGAGAAGGGGCAGTGTTTGGTCTGGAAGGGGATTTTTGCTGCCAGACATCCCAGGTGAAGAGCAGAGCCCCAGGCAGGGTGTGACACTGTGAAGCAGGGGCTGGGTCAGGTGCTGAGGGTATTGGGAACCCATGGGGACAGTGGAATTGGTGGCACCCTGTGACCCCCATCCCCAATAAAGGGCAGAGCAGGGCAGGGCACCTAGTGAGAGAAACAGAGCAGCATCAGGACAGTGCAGGCACAGCACTTCAGGAAACTGAGTGCCCACAAATTCACTGCCTGGAAAAAGGGACATTGATGGGACAGGGTAACTCCATGGATCAGCATTTGCAGTCCTCCCTATTTGCTACTGACACTGTAAAGCTTGTGCAGTTTATGTGGAATCAGTAACTTGATGTTTCTAACTTGGATGTGCTCTTATATACAAACAATTTCTTCTAAAATATCCTGGCTTTGTTTTGCTTTTTTGTTACAAGTAAAATCTTACAGTCTGTATTTCATGCTCATCTTTACGCTGTGTTCAATCAGTGAACAGAAATAATCCCCAAACTACAGCATTTTGGCCCTTCTTGGTTACTAGCTGAGAAAGCTGAGGGCATGAGCTGTGTCACTGGTACAAAGATTGGAAATATGAGAAGGAAATATCCTTTCTCATAAATTAGCGTTGCCATAGTTGTGGTTGTAAAAACGGCTGAGATGACCTGAGTAATGAATTTTTACTCAGTCTCTGACAGAATGTAACCTTTCAGCAAACAATTCAGATATTGCTAAGCAAAGATGCTGAACTGATCCAGCAATACACTCTGTGGGTAGAGCTTCACCTCACTACCTGCTGGTCACAAGGTTCATATTGACAAAGGGTAGGGCACAGCCTGAATAACCCCACTGGAGCCACACTGGAGAGCCACTGTCCCAGCCTCTGCTCTGGAGCTGTGGCTGAATGTGCCAGTGTGCACCTGCCCAGCTCCACTGCCCTCTGACCACCCTTGGCAGCCACTGTGGGCTACTGCAATGTCATGTGGCCAGATATGCTTTTAATCCAGGAGTATGATTCCTGTAATTTAACTAAGTATTTTTATTACTCCAGGCCATTTTTTTGCACTGTAAAAATGTGAAGCTTTGTGCAGGAAATGTATCTTTTCAGGGCAGCTACCAGCATTTCCTGTCATACATGTTCATATGTTACTGACAGGAATTTCATTTCCTCTATGTCGATTCACACTAATTTATTCCATTGTGTAGATGAGCATCTTATTTCATAGTGCCACACCAAGGGTCAGTTCATTCTGACAACCTGATGCTGTGAGAACATCTTGAGGCTTATATATATAAGTATATGAAGTCTTGGGCACTTACTGATCAGAGAAGAAAACTTCCAAGCACTGTAGCATAAAATGACTGGCAGAGGTGAAGGCAGGCTGCAGAATGGAGCTTATGAAAAAATCATTAAATAAGATCAATATCTACTTGCCATGCAAAAATCAATGGGTAAAGCTCAGTGATGTAATTTCTCTCCATTTCCACAATTTTCATATTTAATATTGCAATTAAACCACATGGCCAAAAGTCTCCACTCCTACGAAAAATACAGTTCCGTGGTTTCATCATACCATGTATGACACGCCTTCTTGTCTGTCCATAACTCTGCCCTTCTCATCTTTGAAAAGCTCCCTAAAAAATATTATTCACTCTGGCTCCAGCAATTCCTGACAGAAGTACTGAACAGCAGCTGTTAGATGAGTACTGTGAATTGTGCAAGAAATGGCTCTGTAAGTGCAGAGGAAACAACAGGAGACAAATTTACCTTAAAAACACAACACAATTTGGAAACAAATGTCCAGTAACCTGTAGTTAGGTGAAATCGTATTCAAAGTGTATGTCTTACTAAAGGGTGTTGCTAAAAAGGAGCTGCTAAGAGCTTGGTAGTAGCTGAGCACCTTCAGGTATCACAGTCCTTAATTGGAAATGGCTGGATTATTGCAGGGCACACTCACAAGAACTGTGGCTTTGGAGAATTAATGTATTTGCTTGGTTTATGTCAGAACAATGCTTTCCCAGGAGACTGTGTTCTGTCATTTGTGTGTAAGAAAACAGAGAGAGGAGAATAGAGCCCAGCCCTGAGTGATGGGCTCCTGTTAGAAGTGGTTGTTGTACAGCCATTTAAGATACTGTTTTCAGCTATTTGTAACTTTGTGGAACTGCAATAACTTATGCTGAGATTTTTCTCAGGTGATATATTTGGAAAAAATCTATCCTGTATTTTGGAGTGATGTGGACATAAACAGTGAGGTGTAGGATCTTCCAGATGGAGACACTGGGGCCAAAGCTCTAGCACTTACACCCTCATCAATTCTTCTTACTCACAATTAGCAGTAATCAGGATCTTGCCCTCACTCCTCAAGGGTGAACCCCTTTTTGAAAAATGCGGCCCTACAAGTGCTATGACTTGCAGGGTGCACACTGGGGTGTTTGCTTATCTAGCAGTGATTATATAAAGCAGCTGGGGTGTCATTTCTCCTCATCACAGAAAGGAAGGGATACAAAAGGGAAGCATTTTTCCTAACAGTTAGAGATGGTTACTAGAACTATGTATGATCTTTAATGAAATAAAAAATACTTTTATGCAATGACAGTAGGGGCATCAGAAAACAGCCTAATTTGGGCTTACATTTTGTTCAAATCATGCATTTTTGATCAATAGTTATGTTCCCACTTTGTTTGTCATAAACTGGGGGACCCTGAGACTAACCTTGCACATTTGCTCTTCGGGTTTTTTGAAAATAACAACTCTTCCTCTCTGGTCTTTCTGCCATCTTTTTATCTTCATGTTGCTTCCTTTTCCAGCTCAAATTCTGTCACACCAAGGCAGAGCTGAGAAGATGGGATTAGGCCCATTCATTGCAGTCTGCTTCCTTGTACTGAACCTGAGACAGGGGAAATATCTGTAATTTGATTCATTTTCATAAAGTCTACTTCACTTGTTGGCTGAAACCAGCCAGCAGTAGGTACTTCATAACTTCCCTCAAATAAAAAATTTGATATAACCAAAATCAGGATATTTGAACTTCCAAATATCCTGTGATAGGTATTTACCCTTTTCATCTAGCCCCTCATGGTATTTGGAGGTCAAAAGAACACATTCTCCATGTAAGAAATGATCCAGTGTTGTCACAGCTTTGGTGCCAGCAGTCTCCTCTCTGTCAGGACAGAGCCTCTGTCAGGCTCTCTTTGGCTCAGGACAGCTTTCCAATCGTGTTCAACACAAACTGGACCAAGGCTTGCCGAGGAAAAAAGAAGCAAATACTGTTCAGAACCTTTATTCAAGGAAGAGAATACCTCTGTTGTAAATATACCATCATATGACTTGAAGTAAGAGGTTTGTGAAAAAAGGAGCAAATATGGGCATTAAACTTGCCCTTATTTTGGTTTTCTGTTTCTTCCTCCACAAAAAAATACCTGATGCAAGCCAAATACAACCTTAACCACGACTTCTGTATTTTCAGGGATTAAGCATCTGAAGAGTCAGAGTGAGTCAGTGTTTCCAGAAGAAGAAGAGGGACTTGGCGAGCGGGAAGAGGAGTGGGGCCATTAGCCAGCGCGGAGCTGCCCCGAGCCCGGAGCCCTGCCCTGCCCTCGGCCCCGCCGTGTCCCGCCCCGCCGGGGGGCTCTGCAGGCACTGTGTCCTGTGGCCCTTCTTCCCGGAGACAAAACGGTTATTTTAGTCATTTTTTCTTTTATTTTCTATGACTTAGAAATGTAATTCGCAAATGTGTTAGCTCCCTGACGTCAGTACTGCCAGAGCTTGACTACTGCGTGTGAGCTGTATCTAAGGCTTGTTGTAAATAAAAGTGATTTAAAAGGTACAAAATAAAGAATACATTAATTTAGACAAGATTGTCTGTTGTACAGAGGGTTTGTCTTGCTACAGAGAAATGTTCATGTAAAATGATCCTTTAGGTTAAGGACAGTTTTTACCCTTGTTGGCAGAGTTACTTGCAGTGATGTGGATAGAAAAAAGGAAGCAAAGTAAGCAGAGGTGACTGTGTAGAGAACGATGCAAAGACACTCTTCCCTGTGCTCCTTGGATATGGGACACTGAAATACTTGCCTTGCTTTTGGTCTGAGGCTGCCTTTTCACAGCAGCCAGAACAATTTCTCTCTACACAAAATCACTGTGGAAAGCACAGAGCCTTTTGTCTATGCCTTGCATGGTGATTTCACTGATTTCACTATCTGAGGTCTTCCACAAAGACCTGCTGAGAACAGGATCTGTTGACTAGTGTTTCTTTCTATTTAAGAGCCATTTTTTCCCTCCCTCTGTATCTGTGTATCCTGTCCTCTTTGGTACCATTTTCTGTAGAAACACTGCAGACAGGATCCATGACTCCAGCTCAGCAAGGGTGTGCAAGAAGGACTAAAGAAGGACTCTGCAATTATACAGAAGCCACGACAGGACTTACAGGACTGAGAGCTTTTTATGTCCCAAACAACAAAAAGAAGGAAATGACCCTTCAGAAACTGTTTGAATGGCCCCAGGTCAGGTCTGGAATGGCAGCAAGGAGAGCTGGGCTCTGGTCCCAGCTTTGCCACGGCTTTGCTTTCACACAGCACCAGGCTCTTCACAACATTGCTCGTTGCCACAGTACTCCCAAGCTGTGCATCAGCCATTGGTGTTTAACCTCACACCATCTCTCTGTGCTGCTAGCTAATAAAACACTTTGGATATTAATGGCTTTTTGCTGGTTATTAGTACCCACAGGCTGCAGATGAGAACTGTCTAGGGCCTGTGAGCAGATGAAAGCATGGACATGATTTACAACACTGGATACCAGGACAAGGTATTGAACACTGTGAGATCTCAGCATTTCAAAGGCAACACACAAAGCACCTGATAGGAGCTTGGAGAATTCATCACTGAACATGCGGTGTCAGGTTGACAACTGGACTTGAGTATAACTACACTTTATAAATAATAGGGGGAAAAACCCCACCCAGATTTAGTTTGAACTGTATTTGACTTTCAGAATGGTATATGTTGTTCATTCTCCAGGTGCAAAATCAGCTAATACTTCAGTAGATATTAAGAGTCAAGATTTAAAACTTCTTTCTAAAGCATGTTAAAGTATCCTTTCTAAAGTATACTTTCCACTGAAGTCAGAGGAATTTTGCTTGAGAAAAACATATGTTTTGGCTGAAACATACTTTCCTTTGGGGAAATATGATATGGAGTGTACAGGAAAGCTTCTATTATCCTGGTATCAATTTAATCACTGGATTTCTTACTTTTTTTTTTTTAAGATCACTAGAAATTCTGCTAAAGTCTTCAAGGACTTACCCACTGCCTTCTCATAGCACCATTATTTCTCCCCAGTAATGTAAACTGAACAATCACCATTAGTTCTTGCACTGTTGGTGTTATTTTACCAAAAGTGTCACATCCAACACTGACTCTGAGGCAGGGCTGCAGGAGAGGTTTTGTTGCCTGTGCTTGGACAAGGGCCTCCCATGGTGTCCAGGGTCCAGGCAGTCAGTAAGGAAGAGACTTTCAATTCATCTGCACTTCCTGTAACATCAAAGGCCAGGCTGGTGGTGGTTTTCACTCTTTAAAAAAAAGCATTTATTTTACTCCAGAAGGTGAAGCATTGGGTGGCTCTCTCCAGAGCTGGCCTGGGTAGGCTGTGGTGGTTGGGGAGGGACCCAAGCAGGGCTCCTGCAGGCTGCAGGTCTGCTTTTGTACAGCTGGCACTGTACAACAAAATGTCCTGCTTGGTGCAGGGCTCCCCTCCTCATTTCTTTTCTCTTGAGACAAGTTGTTTTTTTTTTTTTTTCATGAGGGACCTTATTCCTGCAGAAAATAAGGCTTTGTCTGTCCACTAACCCTGGGGGGACAATGCAAGGGCACATTTAAAACATGCTGTCCCTCAAACTCCCCTTTCTCCCTCTCCTATTGCATCCATGTTAGTACCCAGACCCACAGATGTTCTTTTTTCATTCTTTTTATTATTTTTTTCTATAGCAGCTCAGAGCAAGAGTGAGCTTCAGAAAGAGCCTCAGTTGTTCTGCTGATTCCTGACATGTGCAATTACATTTAACCTTTTCATGCACAGCATTATACTTGGCAGCTGAGTGGATGCTAAATGCCGTCTGCTTTGCCGTATTCTCTCCTTTATCCTCCAGTGAGGATAGCAGCACTTGGAGCAAATCTCAAGCAAGATATTTGTGCACTCTCTGCTAGACCTCAGGCTGTTTCATCAAAGTGGGCTGATGGAGTTTATACAAGTTCAGTGTGTATATTCTGCTGTAGATTTTTTGTGTTTTTTATTAAATAATCTGGGGGGATTTGAGCAGAAAAATTATTTGGTATTCTGCTAGGCCATATACACTCTTTCAATTTTGTAATGATTCATTTGCCTAGTGTATACTGACCCTTAGTGGTAAACTAAGATTTTAATTGCATTTCCAAGTTTCTAAATTCTGCTTTTCTCTTTGGCCCAACTGTTCAGAAAATAGCAGGAATATTTGCTGTGCAGCAGGATAGTCTATCTATGTAAATAGCCCACAATGTCTTCAACAGACATTAACAGGCATGTGAAAATAATGATGACAGGTGTTATTAGCTCTTCTGAAGGGAGGGCTGTGGGAAGCAGGAGTGTCGAAAGGTTATTCCAAAATGCAAAACAAGAACGCTGGCATTGAGAAGCAATACTCTCCACATAATGAGAAACAAATAAGAACTCAGTATCTGGCACTAACGAACACCTCAAGCTAACTGTGGAATGAGTATTAATTAGGTTTCCAAAATAGCATCTTTCTGAAAAGCAGCTGAGGTGTAATATTGCTCCTTATTAATCAAAGCAATGGGACAATGTGAACTCTGCAAAAAATAAATGGTTTGCAGATGGCTGTGTGCATCTTTAATAATGACAGAAAAACACAAGTTACAGCTTTAAATGCCAGGGACCCTTTCTGCATCTTCTCCTTTTCAAAGAGCGATATTTGCAGTTTTCAAGGCAGTGAGGAAAGTGTGTTGGTTTCTTATTACATTTTCCCTGCAGCATAAATTCTGTTGATGTGCTTCCCTAATCATTCTAATTATACTGCCATATGTTGCTCTCATCTTTCTTTTTCTCTCCTAATGGGACATAGATTCTCTCTTTTGAATATGTCATTTGTTTATTACATTTATCAAGGGTTTTAACATTATATGGGACTTTTAATTGCTTTTTTAAACACTCAGCAGATTGAATATTAAAAACAGACATGAAGGTCAACTATAAATAATATTTAAATTGCTCATGACATTTTTATTCTCTAATTTACTGGAAATATCAACTCTGTAGTCATGGTCCTGTATCTACTATTTACTTGAAACCACACACATGTCCTCCAGAGCTAGTTTGGCTGCAGTCACAGTTTTGCCCTACCCCAAACCACCTTGTGTCTAGCAGATTAGGAGTCTTCCCCAGGTGGGAACACTAAAATAAAGATGCATCATCTATTAAAGTGTTTGACCCAAATATGCTGTCATTATTTCCAGTTGTGAACTACTACTGAACCCCAAACAATAAAGGTGAATGCTCATTTCTGACAAGTAAGAAAAATACAGTTCTCTCTCAAAGTCAAGCAGTCTCAAACATAAGGAAGCACAATTTCAATAAAAGAATTAAAGATGGCCTAAAGTTAAACACGTGCTTTGTACAGAGACATTAGACCCTCAGAGTACCCTGCAGTGCAGAAAACAAAATCTGTAAGCCAGCTGAATACAGAGAAAGCAAGAAACAACCAATTACTATCCAATTAAAAAATTAATTTCTGGTATATTGACACCATCTCTCTTGGACTTTGTGGAAATGCATCAAAGGTGAATTTGACCCTTTAGCTCATTGAATGTTGATTGAGATAATCATATCAGGCTTTATACAAATAATTAGCCAATACTTTCGTGTAACTTGATGTTTATTCATGGTATTATGATACAAGTCCCACAGTCTTTCTTGCAGGTTCAGGAGTGTTGCTTGTAGGTGCACCAGCATTAGGTCCTATGTGGTGATGAGACAGCTTTAAAACTACAGTCCAAACAAAAGTGAAGAAACTTCTGTTCTGCTTAACTGTTCCATCTTTAAGCCAAGACTGCACCTACCATTGTGATATTTTACCCCCTTATTTGGCTACAACTTTGTTACTTCTGGTTTGTAATAATGACCTATACAGGATTTTGCAATTGCATAAAAGTCAACAGCTTTAAAGTTCATATACTATGTGTAATGTAATCTCAAAATAGCTGATTTTGTTAAGATATTATCTGCCCAAGTTCAGATAGTGTAAAGTTCCCCAACAATTCTCCACTCAAAGGCCACAAGCAAAGGACTGGCCTAGGCACAAAGAAAGTATTTTGCAGCAAAGTTCATCCCCAAAAGTTTTATAAGAGACTTTTTCCCATTTTTATAAGAGATTTTTTCCATTTATAACTCCCATGATTATGACTTTCTTCTTTGTTCCCAGGGGAAAACTTAGATATCCACGGTTTGATAAAACTTCTGAATGTTTGCCCTGGTACATGGAAAAGGAATCTCTGGAGACCCATTAAATACTTAAATGACCAGGAAAGTAAAATTATTCCAGGGAAGTGGCCTAAATGTTTGCATAATGTTTGACAGAGGACAATTTCTTTTACTCATAGCATTAAATTCAATTCCACTCATTTTTCCATACTGTTTTTCAAGGATGCAATTTTTTTAAAAATGCTTTTAAAGGGATGTACTCCCCTTTCAGACAACCTTTTTTTCTGCTAAACTACTCTACACAGAAATCTCTAATCTGCTGCTGGAGAATGTTAGTCATATTTACATTTTCCTCTTTCTCATACAATAACTGTAGAGTCTGTTCAAAATACACATTTTAGACACTTACCCCTAGTGATCTTGATTTGTTAATTTGAAAGTATTTTCAACACAGTAGTGGCTTGTTTGACTTCTGGCATCTCTACAAGAAGAAGGTCCTTTGTGCATGCAGCTCAGATGGCACCTGGAAAAGAGGAACTGCAAAGAATGTGGTATGAAGTAGTTGCCTTGATTTATTTTCATCATGTGCCTAGTTAGGATTTGATACATGTTTGAGCCTATGGGATTCTTTCCATTCATTTTCAATCCAAGTAGAAAGGGGCCTTCTTTAATTCAATTTACACTGAACTTGGATTATAAAATTTACACCATGTCATGGAGGTATCTCTCAAAGTCATACCTTTCCTGAAGAATTGTTGCTAACAAGTACAGTACCAGTGGCTCCTTCAATTTCAACCACGGCATGAATTTTTTTGTGTAAAAAATATTTTATTGGTTACGTTTTTCTTCATGTGAGGGCTAATTTAGCCATAAAGGCTAAGAAGGCAAGACTCGCTTAAAGAAATTGTTTTCAAATGTGCTATGAGGATGTGAGTGAGTTTGTGTGGCAAACTGGGACAGTAATGGAAAAATTGTGGAGTCCCAAATGGGTGAAATGGTTGGAAATGATCATATATACACACTGTCACTTCTCAAAGTCAGTCATACACAAAGGAGCAAAAATGCTCCAGGAAATCAAATTTGTAACTAACACTCAGGAGCTTCACAATCCTTGCCCTCAAATCAGGTTTATTTGGGAATATCATAATAGGAAATATGGACAAATACAGCAGAATAAAAACACACAGTTGAAGATTGCCTTCTTGAAAATTAAATTAAAAAAAATAATAGCTAGATCATAACCCATAACAATATTACATAATATATCTGTCATATATCTCAAGATAAAAGTACAAAATAAAACTCTTGAGGGCTCCTTTATAGCTACAGCTCATCAGTGTGCTCGATGCAGGGTACATGCCCAGAATGCTGTGGGAGAGATGCAGATACAAACACTATTTCTTAGGGCCCCATGCAGTGTTTTGGTAGCACAGCCTTACAGATTTCAGAGATAAAACTACTGTTCTGGGAGAGGCTCTCTCAAGAAGCCTTCCTCCCATATGAACCCAAATTTCACCCAGCCCAAAGCCTTAACCAGCATGTGTTGGCTCTGTTAATCTTTTCCATCAAAGAAAATTTCTCCTTATCCAAACAACACACCAAGCTTTGGGTCATGTCCAGGCAAAATCTTGCTGAGAATTAAGGAAGGAAGAAAGAAAGAGAATCAGCTGGCATTAACAAAAAACTAAAGACTCTTCTTGTATTTCAGTAACATCTACCACAGTGAAAAAATCTGAATACAAATGAGCAAATAGGATTATTTATAGAAAAATCACTGTTCTATCCTAATGAATGAGATCTGCAGGCAATGAGCACCTCCTGGGAGACCAGGAGCTCCTTCTGTCTTCTGCAGTGGGAGATCTCAATGCTCGCTATGACAACAGGACACTGAGAGCCCCACAGGGTGCTTCAAGTTCTCTGCAGAATCTGTTATATTTTCTGCTTGTATTTCCAGGGGAAACTTTTTGCAGAGTAATAAATGTCAAAGGGATAGAGACACAGGAAAAAACTTTAAGTTCAACTATGGTAAAAGTCTGACAGTGAAAATACAATATAAAGATTAAATTCTGATTGCTTCAGACTTTTGGTCTCAGTGAATCATAAATTATCATGTTGAAAAACAGTCAGTAGCAAGTATCTAACTGGCCCAGTTTTTAAAGATAGCAGTTGTCTTTTGTTCTTTTCAAACTTGGTGGGAACTATAGATGATCTACTTATCTAAAATAAGTTTCTGATTTCTCAGATCTTAATCAAAAAGATTTTTCACTGCCACAGCATATGGCAACTTACAATTAAAAAAAGTCTGATATGACCATTAAATTTCTTCTCTTGTCATAAGGACAATAAGAAGCCGTAAGATGGTTTACATTTTATTACAAAGGAAAAAAAAGAGTCCAACATTCCCAAAAAAGGATGCAAAGGTGCACAGAGCAGTCCAGACTACTAATAATTTGCTTAAACACCAGCAGAGAATATATATAAATTCTTAACTCTTAGCAAAAAATATTGATTGCGTTATAACATCTATGATACAATTTCATCTGTTAACATTTCATTCGTTAACGGCACTGTACAGAAATTTGTCCATGCTAAATACAAGCCTTGGACCAGATACACAAAACAATTTAAATGTATTTTTTACATCCTATATGCACAAACATTTCTTAAGTTAAAACTATGCATACTACTTATGCATAGCACATATATGGCTTACATATTCAATGACAGGAATTCCACCTTTTGGCATGCCCTTGTCCCAGGGCTCAGAGCTTACACTGTTCCCAGCTCAACTTTGACTGCTCTGCTGTCAGAAAAGGGACAGTCAACAGATATGGACATGTAAGGGTCAGCAAAGGGGACTGTTTCATGATTCCTTCTTCAGTTAAACGAAGTGTGCCCTTGTTGAGGTGGAGCCTGATGCCTGCTGAGCTCTGGTTGGATCCCTGAAGCAGCAGATGAACAGCACACAGGTCTCAACTGCCCTTGGCACAGAGCAGAGTGCCACTGCCCCCACAAGTCCCATTCAGAGCAGACCATGGCTGATTAGAAAGACTTTTTGTTCAGTGAGGTACTAACCACAGGGTCCAAAAAGGAGACCAGGGAGCGCAGCGTCTGGAGCCACCTGAGTGCCTACAACCTGAACGGGAGCCTAGACGTTTCCTGGCAGGTTCCAGCAGAGGGAAATGAGGTTGGCTGCAGCTGTGTAAGACACCCAGACAAATCAAGAGGGGTCATGTGCAGCTCAAGGTAAGAAGAGATGAAAATGGAGTTTCTTTATGGGCACAGTTTGGGCTGGAGGGCTCATTCTGAGGCTTTGTGCAGAGGTAACTGCCTGTGTGCTGCTGTTTTTGCTGCCCCTCAAAAAGAAACAAACTCTAGCAAAGATGTTGCTGGATGCATATTGTCACCTTTGCATTTGAGATAAACTGTGACATAAGGCCTCTGGGTCACCTTCCAATTCTGTCTGAGAGGCAGCACAACATTTTGCTGAAGTGAAGCAATTTTCATGTATTTCTGTTGCTGTCTCTTCCACCCTACAAAACAATAAGTACCAGCTTCATGGTAGGGCTGACACTGGTGCTGTTGTCTTTCAAAATATTACAGGATTCAGAATGTTTTAATCTTTAACACCAGATGCTATTCAATTAATTTTTAAGAGATATTTCAAATACTCTCAAATTTGTTCAACACCAGTTCTGTCCATATGGCAGCCACTGCAGTGGGGAAGAATCTTCATTCACGCAGGCTGGTCAGTGTAACTTTGCAACTTCCCTGTACAGTCTACAAACATAAATTTCCAGATATTTTAAGGAAGCTAACAAGTAGGACTTTTATGGTGCATGCAGCATGATTGCATGAACAAGTATCTAGAAACATATTTCATTTTGATTTTCCATTTTCATTGGACGCCAGCAGCAGTGACACGTAACAGCAATCCCAGGCAGATGACAAACATCATGTTTTCACATGTCTCATGAGTAACTGGAAATGTCTGGTACCAGCGATGCAACAAAGCAAGGTCCAACTTTGGCTGAAAAGATTATTTTGGCTAGTTTAAGAAAGCAGAATAGAAGAGGAAATAGCAACATAAAAACAACTGAAATCTTGCGAATTTTTAAGTGCCTTGAGTTACCAGCTCAGGGTTTTACATTTTACATTTTTGAACATTTTGTTCAATCACTCTCCACAAAAATAGGATGATCCAAGAACAAGTTGACAGATAACAGCCTCTGAGATCATGAGGTAGGAACAGCTAGAGTTCTTTTCTCCTGCAACAGAGGTCAAATGAAAATTCATAAACAAGAGATTTATGATACTACTACTTCCAATATTCCATACACTTGAATTGAGGATGATTTATCACATGATCATTGACACTAAGGATTCAGATTTAAAAGTACTGGTTTTCCCTTCTTTATATTGAATTTTTTTAAGGTGAGTGGGGTCCCCATTCAACATTTTGCAATATAAGCACAACTGGGATGGAACAAAGAGGTTAAGAATAGCACTAAGCAAGACTTTATGGTATAAAACACCCCCCATTAAAAGAAAGAAATTACCAAATTACCTGTCCTGCCTGAAATGTCAGAAGCTTATAAGAAATAGCAAATCTAGTTCTGTACCAGTGCTTCTGTCTGCTCCGTGGCTTTTATGATATCTTCTGACTTCTTACAGTGTTTAGGCTCACCTGGAAGATAAACAAATGGGATTGGCAACCTGAATGAGGAAGTTAACCACGTCAAGAGAATCTGCACAGCCATAGACAGACAGAATCTACTTTCTCAAGATATTTTAAGGATAAAATGAAGTTTCAGTCACTGCTTCCTTTAATTGCTTTCTCACTGGAATAAGCATCAGCTTGAATTAAATAATCATTATGGTTTATCCACAAGGCAAAAGATAGAATGAAAGCAATAGATCACAGCATTAAACAAAACTATGATGACTTTTACATGAGTGTGAATAAAGTGGGTTTGGTTCATTTTTTTGTTCCAGCTTACTGAAAGTCAAAATTCACCCTCTGCAAAGCACTGTTTTTAAATCCTCTTTACCATAGGTTTTCAAATCAGAGTCTGAGTTCCTCCCAGATAATGAAAGATGCCAATGTCAGCTTCTAAGAACTAAATTCAATCAGAGAGGAGAAATGACACAGAGTAACACAAGCAGCTTTCAAACTAAGTGATACAACATGAATCTCAAAAGACAATCATAGAATTAAACTGCTACTTAAACTATTCCTTCAGTTGCTTTGACTGAGTACAGCTGAGAAATTTATACACTGAGATGGTAGGCAAGGTACAATGTAGCAAACTCACAGCATTATTTACTAACTACATATAGTAACTTCTCAGTTTTATCCACTTGATAGAGAGATCCTGCCAGTAAGAATGCTGAATGGAAAATGTCAGAAAGAAAAAGCATATAAGTCTCAAAAGTGGAAGAGATGACCTGGGAGAAGCTTAAAAGTTATAAAAATAGTAAGGGGGATATTTTTGAAAGCCAGAAAACAAAGGTAGAAGTAGCTGAAAGGGAAAGCAAATGATGCATGATATGAAAGGAAAATTGAAAAATGATGTTGACTTGAAGAAGAGGCTGACAGTTCAGAAAAAAGAATAGGAAGAGAGGGAAGAAAACTCAAAAGAACGAGCATGAAGAAAGAAGAAAATTAACGAATCTGCCATGGCTTCACTGTAAATGAATAAGAATTGCTACTGATTTCACTTTTGTTTCATTACCTTGAATGGTGGCGGAGTGTGTGCTGCCCACTCTGTAATGCAGACAGAAGCAGATGGGCCATATTCCCACAAACAGCATCCTACACCACCCCTTATTTTCAATCAATTTAATGTAGGTGGAACACAGACAACCCATACTTCAAAGGCTTTTAAAGTCTCAAAATTGGAATAACATTAATTAGAACAAGGATGTCTACAGATCTTTCAGCCTGTGGCTCTTTTTGGAGGGATTTAGCAAAACTTTATTAGCATTATTATCCATAAAAACAAAACAAAAAAAAAAGGGGTAGGAAGAAGTATGAAAGCAAAAGCTATTTATCTAAACATCTTGATTTTAAACTTGACACTTGAGCTTTTGGAAGCCTTAAAACAAAACAATTCACAGAATCACAAAATATGCTGTGTTGAAAAGGAACCCCAAGGATCATCGTGTCCAGCTCCTGGTCTCGCTCAGCACCACTGCAAAAAATCACACCCTGTGTCTTAAAGCCTTATCCAAATGCTTCTTGAACTCTGCCAGCCTTGGTGCTGTGACCACTGCCCTGGGGAGCCTGTTCTGGTGCCCAAGCACCCTCTGGGTGAAGAACCTTTTTCTAATATCCAACCTAAACCTCCCTAACACAACTTCAGGCCACTCCCTCAGGTTCTGCCACTGTCACCACAGAAGAGATCAGTGCCCGCCCTTCTCTTCCCCTTGTGAGGAAGTTGTAACTGCAATGGGGTCTTCCCTCAGTCTCTTCTTCTCCAGGCTGAACAGACCAAGTAACCTCAGCTGCTCCTCATATGGCTTCTACTCTAGACCCTTCCCATGGGCCTCCTCTGGAAGGTCCCCTAATAGCTTAATATCTTTCTTATATTGTGGTATAAATTTCAAAAAACTAAACAGTAACTTCTAAGGCATATATAGCTTTATGTTTGTGCATCAAGTTTTTTTTATGTGATAAAAAAATGAGGTTGCTAATGGCCGTTATCTTCTGAACCCTATCTTTTTTATAAACACATTATTTGCTTTTTAAATCTAACCTTCCCTCCATCATTATCCCATGCCTGAACACAGATGCCTTCCCTTAGTCCCAGGATCCAGGTTTGCCCCAGGAGCACTAAGGAAGCAGGCAGCACAGCTCCTGCTGTGCTCGGACACAGAGGGTTCCACACTCACTCAGCTCCACGGGGCCACCGCTGCACTGAGCGGTCACCAAGCATTGGCATGGCACAGGTGATCCCCTGATGCCACCTGCAGCACCACAAATCAAACTGGCACGTGGTTGGTGTGGATCTGCCCACTGCTGTTTAACCTGGCTGTTCTCCAGAGGCTCTCACTCACTGACTGCTGGTGATGTGGAATGTGCTGCACACTCGATGGGACTGGGCAGTCCTCTCCTGTCATGTAGAGTGAAGCTACTGGCAATCTTTTTTATCACAGATTTATTATCTCCCTTGCATTTTGATATTAAGGATTAATGTGGCTATCATTACGAGTGAGGAGTTAAGTTTGCCAATTAGCATTTATAAATCATTGAAATGTGGAGTCGTTTAATTAAACATAAGCAGTTTTTAAAATTAATGTTCTAATTAATAAATCATTCAGGAGAAAAGGAAAATCATCACTTAAAAAAATCACCTTATAATAGTTTCATTTAATCTTGTACCATTCAATTAAATGAAAGTGAGATGATGGAAAGGAAAAAAGGTATTGTGGAGAAAAACAACATTCAGTCTCAGCTGCAATGGTTGTAACAGCAACCCTCCAGTCTTGCCTTTGCACCAACCTGGACCCAGGGCAGAGCTACTCCTGTCACTAAAATGTGATGGTCTACAAGAACTACACCTAGAATGAGATGTGACACAAAAAGCAGAAAACAGCTCCTTTTAATTTTTTTTAAATGGGGAACCCCCTCATCATAGCACATCTAAACATTCATGGACAGTTCCCAAGAATTCACACACATCATCTTCCAGTGTTCCCCAACTGCTATAATTGAATCACAGAAAACAACTGGATTTTCTGCTTTTTATAAAAGACAGAACAATAGCAGCTAACATATGAAATTTCAACCTGAATAACCATGTTGCTTTTCTTTTTCCTTTCTATCTCACCCTCCCAGCCCTAGGACCTGCAGGTGCTCACTTCTCCACCCCAGGAGTCAGCAAGCACTCTGGACATCCCCTTAGCCTTCTACCCCCCCATCCTCAGTACAGAAACTACACAAGTAGAGAAGTCTTCTTCTTGGAAGAAACATGGAGAATGTCCTGACAGATGTATGGTGTCTCAGAATACTCAAGTCTAATCTGTGAAACAGAGAAAGGTCATGTGTTTGCTACCTCCTGCTTGCTTGAAGTAGCATTCCATTGAAAATGTCTGACCTCGGTTAAAAGAGTCCTGTCTGGATCCACTGCACATCAACAGAGGTGCAAAAGCACTATTAAAAACCTGATGGCTTCTTACCTATTTCATAAATTTTGCAGTTTGAAGTTTCAAAGTGCAATGCATTCTCTAAAAAATTTCCTGCCTCAGAAAACAAATGAGATTAGCATTTTATAAGATAAGAAATCTCTGGAAAGCTGGAATGTAAAGACTGACATGGCAACTAACTGCATGCTGAGTTGTATCTGATCTCTCAAGCACCATTGTTGTTGGTCCGTCATCTGAAGACCCACAAGTACAGCTACACCAGAACTGCCTTCTGCCAAGTCTGAAAGATAAAAGATGCAGCTTTTTCTACAGCATTCCTCATCCAGGAGATGGGGAACTTCTCTAAGGCACTCAAATTTTAAGTTGAGCTTTAATACAAACCTGTTGTAAAAAATACATGTCAAAAGATAAAATGTCAGTTATTAGACAACTTCAAATGCTGTGAAAGCAATTTTAGTGTAAATATTTTGATTTAGGGCCCTAAATTAACCATCTGTTATTTCTGATGGAATAAAACCTGTCAACAATAAAAGCATGGAGCCATGTAATGTGGAAATCTAAAGTGGGAGTTCTTCATAAAAAGGTTTTTTGAGAAATATGCCAAGTCATATACTCAAGTCTAAGCTAAGAATTATAAGCACTTCAATGTTGCTGCTCAGACAATGCCATACTTCTGGCAGGATATTGCAAGGCTTACTGTCATTAAAGCATTAATGAGTTTCACATTTTAAGTAAAAGTGAGGAAAAGAAGTGTCATTATATCCTTGATTATTCTTATTACCCTAACATCTCAAAGCTTACTCTAACTATAAGCAAACTCAGAAAATAAAATGAAGATGTACAATGTCTTCCTCTTCCTTTGATAACATCTATTCCTCGTTGCTTGGCATGTTGCCCTTGATACTGTGTTGCAATCTCCAGATACTAGACATGGTCATCTTGCGATAAAATACTTACACTCTAAAAACATATTCTGACATTTTAGCGATTTTCCGGCTGCTCCACTTGTCTAGCTACAGTCAAGAGTCTGATCTTCCTGATTAAGTGAATGACACAGTCCCATGACTACTACAGTTGGCAAATTCCATCTACTTAAGCTTAACTCTTAGATTCACACTATGTTTGGTACAAAGAATGTGGTTTACAAAATAACAGTCACATTAGGTACCCAAACTAAGGGGAACAAATATTAATAGTGTAATTACTTATTCAAAAAGAAAATATTAGATAGTTCTGCTCTGAAAGTTTACCTTATTCTCCAGTAACAAATGGCCATTTAATTGTAAATATATATTTTAAATTATTCTAAAATCATTCTTCAAGTTCAACTAAAGTATATTCTCTAAAGAATTTTCTAGTAGATCCCAAATAGCTGATATCAAGAAGTTGATATTTATCTGCTTCTATTTGATGTTTTAGGATACTACCCCTTTTACACAGGCCTGAAGAAACTGTCCTATGCTGGTGGTTTGTCCAACACCTTATTTCAATATTTTACATTGCTGTTGATGTTTGACAGGGAGATACCAGACACTGCTGCAGCTTCACCCTGGACAGCTTCATTAGACTGGCTTGTGCTCTGTGATGAAGCATTACCATTCAGTGGGTCTGTATTCTGGGTCTCTTGCTGGGCATCGCTGAGATCTTTCTGGTTCGGATCAGACTTAGTGCACTTTTCTGAGCTGGATTCATCACTCAGAGGAGTGTCGAATGAGACTACTTGTAGGACGATGGATCTGGGAGGACAGGTTGTACCATCACTCCCCTGACTACTCTCATTTTGTGTCCTTGTTGCCTCTTCCTGTAACTGTGCATCTGTGGAATTTCTGCTTTGGTCTTTTTCCTGTTCACCAACATTTTTCACAAGTTCTTCTACAAAGAGGGAACAAAATAGGTGAATTAGATAAGAAGGATATGTCACAATTTTTTTATTTCAGAGTAGTGACATATAGAGCTGCACACAGGAACACTGTGAACATCAGTTTCTGCATGAGACCATGCCCAGTGTTTAATATGGGTCAGATTCTGCTCCTGATTGCACGACTGCAGCTGAACCGTAGCGGTCCTCTTTCTGGTTTGATGTCTAATATGTACCTCTTTTTTGGCCATAACACAGAGCAAGGAGCATCCTCAGACAACAGTAACCTGAAGGATGGGAGCAGGAGGACCCCTTGCTGCAGGCATGTCCCTCTGCAGTGATGTTTACTGACACAGGACTAGGAAGAGCAGAGCTCATCAGTTCTGCAAGAGAGAGAGGGCATGAAGGGGAGTGCCTGGGGATGGGGCAGGCATCAGAACCGAGGGGAAGCCCTGAAGGAAATTGGCCTATCAACCTGGAAAAGTCCAAACCATCCAGCTGGGAACAAGCTGGAACAAGCTATAGGGGGTTATGCATGTGCTGTCCAGTACTGCTGCCATTTTGGCTAAAGGCACATCTAGAATGGGAAGGAATAGATATGGGCGAAACTGTGCTTCAGAGGACAGCAGCAACAGGAAAAAATAATGTTTGTGGAATGTTCTATTCCTCACTTTATTGCAGAGACCTGGAGAAAAGTACAAATTAAATGGCCCAGAGTAAAAGGAGGAAGAACAGAACAGCACAGAGAGGTGGCACCAGGATGATGAAACTAGATGAAAATGAAACAGAAAATGGAAAACTTGCGATGGCAGGTGAAGAGTCCAACAAAAAAATAAATGTACCATCTTCATGGAGGGCCTATTTTCTTGCTATTATAATCTGCATTTCATAAATTTAGATTTTAGAATCTGTACACTAGTATAGAAGATACCAAATACTGTCAATTTAAAAAGTTAGCATTGCAGTTTGAACAGCATGGGCATAAAACAGCTGCATGATATTGCATAAAATTTCTAATTTGGATGTTAGAAATTACTAAGGAAGGAAGCCAAGCATTGAGATATTGATTGAGTTCAACTGGCAACTCCCAGAAACTCTGATTTTGAGTGACCAGTCCAAATCCAGGCCACAAGTGATTGCACATGACAACTGAAAGATAACCCAGACTGTAAGCACATTTTTATTGCTGTCAGCATTTGGCACCACCTCACTTTTCTAAATCCAGAGAAAAGTTCCTCCTGAAGTACAATTCAGTCTGTGAAAGGGGATGGAAGGGAACATCTTCAAACCTGAACTGATGTGCAGATGCATGGAATGGTTAATTTCCTTTTCTGTCATTTATACTTTCTAGCACACTTTTTAAAAAAATCAAGAACTTTAAAATTTGAACAACTTCTACATTGTTAAACCATTTTTTCCCAAAACTTTAGATCCTGTTTGGTTTAGATTCCAAATTTTATTAAACTTGTACAGGTAGTCTTTTTCTACAGACTTCAATGTAGCTCTTACAAAGAAGAGGTTGGGTTAAAGCCATTGAGAAATATGTATATGGAAGTTAATGCAAGTTATGTTCAATCTAGAGACATTATTTAAAGCACCTGTCACTCATGATATAACCTACCTACATAAAGCTTTTTTCCTAAGAAAGTGATTTATGTGCCATATTTGCCTCCAAATGGTACAACTACAGCATTTTTTCTTAGCTTCATAAAAAAAACCCAAGAAAATTCAAAGATAAAATATTTCACATGCTGTTCAGATGCATCAGTAAGTTAAAAAAAGAAAAGCTGAACAATGAGCACACATAAAACTAATATTAATGTGGCTCATGCTGATGAGATTTTTTAACCAAAAAGCTAGTAAGAAGTGAGTATTTTTCTCACTGAATCTTGTTTTGGGACTATTCTAGCCAGAATTCAGGTGTGTCTTGGTGTAACTGGATGGCTGACCTTTTTATTCTCATATAAGAAAGTTCAGAATATTCATACATGCAAAATCCACTATTATTTTTTGTTCATAAAGCTGAATATCCAAACTTAAAATTGTTCTTATTCACTCCCTACCAAACTTAAACTGGCAAATGAAAGTTAAGAGTTTGATCATAACAACTCTGATGGCTTGTTCTTGACTTATGTCATGATGGTCTCCAATTTCTATGACTGTCCTTGAGATGATCTCAAATTTGTCTGTTTGAGGATACCTAAACCAGAGCCAAACTCTAAGTCGGGACTAATTGATGGATGGAGCTTTGAAATTAAGTATCTCTGCACCAAGATACACTTGATATACCAAATAAAAGTTAAGCTTTTTGCATTTAAACTAGTGTAAGACTACAGAACCACCATCAGGAGTGGCTGGTGGGAGTGACTGTGACTGAGAAGCCTCAAGTACAAAATTCTCTATGATGATGTCACAAGTGTCATTAAGAGCCCCCTCTGTTTTCTTAGTATTAAGTCTCTCACCTGCTGGACATCTAACTCTATGTTCTGACTTGCTTTGCTCCACTCAGCTTTAATCCACTGCTAGAAAGATGAAAAATGCTGGGTTCTTATGGTATGTCAGCCACTTGTGGGATATGCTAAATGTGCTGGGAAAACATAGATTTCTGCTTTCTATAACAGCTAATAATTGTACTCTATATTACATGGGACCTTTATATTGCGTATAATATTTGGAATTCTCCATAATCTCTGCTGTCCTGTATCTGTTTCATCACTCTGATGAAACAGAATTATCTAGCAGTCTAAATGAGGCTGAGGCTGGGACAGTAACCAAAAATCTACAACTCAAGCAGGGAAATGCTAAATTAATCCTACTAGTGTAAGAGAAATGGAGCTGGCATGATGTCTGACCCCCACTGCTGTGCAGGAAGAATTGTAATGAAGAATGTGGCCAGCCACAAAATGCCAGGACCCTCTGAGGGCAGTGGGCCAGGCTGCTGCCCCTCACCCTGCACTGGGCTTCTGGAAAGAGCAAGCTCCCCCTTCCTATGGGCCCATTACCACAGCCAGCCAGACATGGAAAAGGAGTATGCTAAATGAACCAGGTAATCTGGTATTTGAACATTCTTAACATTCAATACAAATAAATATATTAATCCATCTTGGCCCTCAGAAAAATTTTTGTGTGTCTGTTAGGCACTGAAGAGCTCAGGGACTGTCACAGCCATTCAAATAAAGGCAGGCAGGAGAACGTTGTGCAGTGCAGTCAACTCAGGGTATGTGTTGTTGTTGTTGTTGCTGCTACTGGTTTTGCTCCCTCTGCTTTAACTTGGCAAAAGTGCCAGGAGCCAGGCCTATTTATGTATTTTTCAGCTGTTGGGTTTGTTTTCTTTACAAGAATCCAAGTGTTATTCAGCAAAACTTGTGTGAATTCCTCTATAAAATAAATGGATTCTATTAATCCTTCTCATAAAGGATTGTGCTTTAAGGCAGGATTTCAGAAAGAGCACAGAAATGCAGAAGAGTCCTTTATGAGAAGCAATAATGGCATTTGAAACAAACATGATAGAAAGGGTGTCCTTCTTCCATTGTATTCAGGCTATTGGCAAAATATCTGTAATACAATATTTTGTTTGGAAAACTGGCAGGACTTGTAAGGCAATAGCCAAATTTCAGAATAGCTGAAAAATTCTGGTACTCAGTAATTTTGTATTTGCAGAAAATGTGTTAACTAGTGAAGGCAACTTCTTTCCTTTCTTCTTTAAATCAGATTACACTCTTTTTTCCTTAAGTCACTAGGGTTTATTGCTTTGTTTTTCACTTAACAGTTGTCAGAAAATTTAACTGATTTCTTTAAGTTCTTTTTTTTTTTTTATTGTTTGCTGGAGTGAATGGGAGCACTGAATCCCTATCAGTCCAAAGAAAGACTGCAATGTCCATGAAACACTAAAACTGCCACAAGACTCAATCTCCTGCCCCCAGCTGTAGCAGTCTGCAGTGTCCCCAAAGCACCACAGAGGCCCTGGAGGTTCTGTACTATCAACTACAACACTGCTTTCTACCAGCCCTCTTTGTTACTGCCTATGTGTGCAGCAACACTTTCAGGACATGGTCCAAGTGGTGAGGAAGCTTTGCTACGTTTTGGAACTTCCTCTTCTGTGTATGTCTATCAACATTCTTTTCTCACCTGTCTGTAGTACACCAAAGAGGATTCAACGGCTGTGACCTGCACAGTACATGGCTTGTAAATTAATTACCTTCCTATTTACAGCAACTGCATCACTTGAGCACGTCTTGATTTAACAGGAGTAGAGAGGAAAAACACAAAAGCCATGTGCAAGCAGGACATCTCAAACCAGCTAATGGCAGTGACTGTAAACCCCAGTAAAACAAATATCTGCTCAATCACACTGCTACTTTCACTGGCTGTGTTGAAAATAAGCTACAATTCTTAACCCTTACAGAAAGACATGATGACATGAAAGTTTTAACAAGGGAACTACTGAATTAGAGATGAAAGCTGTTAATTTTCACTAAGAATTAAATTATTTGAGGCCTCTGTAATGAAGAATGTGCTGGATGTTATGGAATCTCTGTGTATACTACGACAAACTTCGATTTCTAGGTTTGCTGCCTTTTTTTACTCTAAAACGAAATTCCAGAAAGCAGTGACAAATCACCGAAACCAGGACAACATGGGAAGGAAATGTACCTTCCTAGGAGACATGTTCTCACATCAGCCATGTTAAAGAGAAGATGGAAAGACCATGACAGAGCATCAAAATTCTGCAGAGAAGGAGAGGACTGATCCTGGTGCCTCTGGAACTACCAAGTAAGTTTAAAGATGTGTCCAAAAGTTCCCAAACAACCATGATTATCCTGAACCAACCTGCCATTTTCAGACCCAAGAAAATATTGCAGTAACCCACAGAGTTATTTAGATACTGATTCCTTCCACTTTCAACTCATCACAGTTACAGGAGTATATAAAACCACCACAAACCATGTAATGCAGTGGCACTTAATGTTATAGCATTAAGGCATATAGAAAAAGTAGCAAAGATTAAATTAGCTAATTAAATCAAAACTTTTAACTAAAGGATTTGGTTAAAATTAATTTGTGAGTTTATGGTTTCCTAGGGTTGCTACCTCCACCTTTTACTTCTCTTTTGCTGTTAAGCTGTAAATACAGGGGATTGAATGCTGAAATTTTTGGGACAGGGAATGGAAGGGACATGCTGCTGTGATCCTGATAGAGGGAAAAGGTGCTTTAAGTGATGTAGACTGTCATGTGCAGGGATGGGTCAGCTCTCTGAGATTCCATTATTAGGTCAGTTACCATTCCTTAGTCTCTGATTTACCAGGTATTGCCAATACCAAACATTTCTTCCTGCTCTTAGCTCAACCCACTTCTTGCACTTACTCAGACCACGCTGAAAAATTCTTCTTTTCCCACTTAACACATTCCTGAATTAGTTCAGAAACTGCTTATGACCTAAGCATTTTAGCACTGCAATTAAAATCACTGTCACTGATACTAGATGGGACTCCTTTAGCCTCCTGAAT
>VYZP01002419.1:143811-184679 GCA_013400635.1 Hypocryptadius cinnamomeus | reverse complement strand
GCTTCCATCTTCTTTTCATTAGCTTGATCTGCCATCTCTTCAGTTACCTAACAAAATAAAATGAAAAACATACACATAAACCCCAAAAGCTGTAGAGTCCAGGCAAAATGACCACACTAAGATCTCGCCAAAGGAGAAAGTGCTTCAGTGGTCCAATTCCAGAACCTTAATTTTAATTTGCATTGAAATCATAGGTCAAAAAACCCCACAAAACCTTTGCTTTCAGCTTGAAGACATTAGTCAACATTATTTTTAGCTATAAAACACTTGAAAGCTAAGTTGAATAATGGTAGAATTCTACATATCTAGTTTGCATGGGTGTTTTGATAAATTTCTTTGGCGTTTTCTGACCTGATCATCCACATGGAACTTTTTGATTGACTCTAACCTTGAAAAAGAAAAGAATGTGATTTTAAGCCAGTAAGTTTTCTGTGTAGAAGAAAATGAGGCAAAACAACAGCTGGTTACACAGAAAATAGAGTACTCATCTTCCCTCAGCTGCTATCCTTGATTACACTCAAACCCTCCTATCTTTCCTACTGCTGCACTGAACATTTACTTACCTCCACATTTTCATCTCCCATTTCTTGAGGGTCATCATTGTCTGGTTCAATCACTCCCTCATTATCAATTTCTGGGGGAAAAACAAAAAGCAAGACTAAGCTCCATCTACAGAGACAGGATTTCCAGAATCATTTTCAGATTGGTAAAATGCAATCAAGTCGCTATTTTCCCCACCTAAGTCGCTCTCTTCACTTTCTGGTTCAGGTGATTTAACCGGCTCCTCTGGGTGTTCCTCTGCTTTGCCCTGAGAGAGACACATATTTGTAAGCACACATTATTTCTGACCAATGCTCTATTTCCACTCTCATAAATAACAATGTATTAGAAAAATCAGATTGCGGTACAGCTGAACTATTTTATTTTTAAGATGCTAATCTCCTTTTCCCTCCTCTCAGATTAAACCTATCATGTATGCAAATATTTCAGAGCCCAAATCTGGACTCATCAACTTCTATTATTGGTAAAGCTGATCCTTCAAATTTTGTAATTCAATATCCAAAACCAAATAATCCAAATAACATCCAATCCAGATCCAGTTTTGCAGACCAACCCTTCCTATCTTCCTACCTTCCCTCACACATTCTCTGGATCAAAAATTCTCTCAATGCAATACCATTAAGCTAATGTCCTTTAGCAAGGAACAATGAGCTGATGACAGTGATTTAAATATTGTTTTCATTTGCCAAGGTCTGAGATTGTTGCCACTTCTACACACAATATTTTTTCAAAAATTTCAAATGTTTTATCGACTTCTAACTAAATTTCATCTGAATCCCATAACTTAGCACAACTTGTCCACCATCACAGACACAAGCTGCTTGTCTTTATACTTCTCTTGTCACAGACTACATTCAGTACATCCACACAGTCCCTCCACATTGCTCTAACTGGCCAGTAATTCCAGCATCCACTGTCTCGTTAAAAAAATTAAAAACCATCTTTTTTCCAAAAGTATTTCAAATTTGAAAAAATCCTGATAAAAATATCTATAAGGCAAATTTATTTTCTCCCTTAAAATAAATCAACAAAAGCCAACAACTTCCACAATACTGCCTTAAAAATTTGATAGTTCCACTGATCACTTCATTACTTATCATGCTTGTTAATACTTCTTCTCATGGAAAGATTATAATATAATCCACTAATGACTAGAGAAATGGTTTCTAAACAGACAAGAGAAAACAAACAAAAAAAAAGAAATCAAGACTCTGTATGGCATTTGCATTGCAGAGAACATCAGGCATTCAGGATTAGGGAAATGGAGCATGATAACACTTGAAATTAACTAGGAAGCCATCTGTAACAAGTCATCTAAAACACACAATGGGCAGGCTTCAGACTGAACTCTCACATTCACCCCCCCCATCTGAGTGAAAACTGACAGCAAATTTTCCCCTTCTGCTTCTCAGTAATTTTGGCAGCATCAATTTTCAGTGATAAATTCTTCATATCTCACCTTACTTGTCTCCTCCGTGGAGGTATTGGCTGGAGCAGGAGGTATTGTGCCTCCCATACTTTTCAGCAAAACAGAAAAGACAAAACAAAACAGTAAGATTATCAAAATAGTGGCATGTATTTTATTCATTCAAATCCTGATAATCTCAGCTTTTTCTTGTAACACAAAACAAGATGATCCATTTCACTGTCAAAGCAGCAAACAGAGTACACATCCCCCACACATATCTCAGTGTAGTGCAATGCACAGTGTTGTACAACTCCTTTGACACTTGTACTCACTCACATCACCCCTCACCCACCCACTCTTTCTCACAAGGAAAAGTTGCCTCTTGGCTCAAATGGATTTTCTCCTTTAATGTAACTTATGTTTAAATCAAAACTAGATATTATGATTATAGATATTATTAAAGTTAATTTTTTTTTTAGCAAAGGTCAAACAATTAAAGAGAACAGCCTAAAATGCCTATGCAATTTTAAAAAACCCTGCTGCCTAGGAAAAAAAAATAATTTCTTTTACACATTGCAATATTCCTGCTTTTCCTTTCCACAGTTAAGGATCAATGTTGGTGGAGACAGCATTCTGCCAATATAGAATAAACTTCCACATGCTATTGACTTTGATTAGCAGCCAGGAATAAGCAGATGCTGAATTCTCCAGCTCTTAGATAGAACATCTAATCATACCTATGACAGCACACCACAAGGAATATCATTCGAGGCGTCCCCTGCCCCACATTTCCACCTACTGATGGTTTCCAATAAAAATGTTTCCATGAACTCAACAACCAACTCCTTGGAGCCCCACACAACTGGTTAGATGGGATGCAAGGGAGAGGAGGAGGTGACTAAACAGGGTTGGGCAGGAGGAATTGGAAGGATGCAGGACTATCTGCTTTCAGGAATTAGTGCAACAAAAAACTGTATCCCAAGGATGAGAAGTTAGAACTTCTTAAGTCAAGCTACTGCAGCTCATTCTCCCCTCTTTCCTCCTTGAGCAGCACCTCAGAGTCAGGACTCAAACTGGCTGAAAACAAACCTGAATGAGGCAGAATAGGAGAGGGATAGGGATGAATTGGGGGAGAAAGGGTAGAAGGAGTTGGAGAAGGAGTTGACAGGTCCTGGCACAGGGCTCTGCAGCAAAAGGCACGCAAACAGCATAAAACTGCTTCTCATTTACAGGGAAAAACTGTCAAAAAAACCCCAAACCAACCAACCATCCAACCAACAAAACCCCAACAAGTGACAGACACCAGCACGTTCTGAAGCTATTGCAACAATCTCTGCGTCCCCGGGATGTTGACATTACTTAATCAAAGTTAAACTGCAAGGACCAAACAACTGCAGTCTGAGAAATCATTATCCAGCCAGGCAGAAAACACAGAACATGGACTGACTGCTCCTCCTAAATTTTTGTCCTCGTAGGCTGACAATAGAACACATAACTCCATTAGTCTCTAAAAACCAAGGAGGACTGCAGGGACCATCTAGTGAAGCCTTGGAACTTCTCTTCTGCATAAAGAAAACTACAAATTACTAAGCATTTTAACAGAGCTAATGGCTAACATCCATGGTATTAGCTGGTTATAAGTCTGAAACCTTAAATCACCTCAAGACTGAGACAACTGAGTCAGTCTCCTCCGCTCTCTTCATATCCCTCCAAAAAATATCCAAGTTCAGTTCAGTTTGAGAAATGTTTACTAATATACATGCATGTCTTATAACATGCTATCTCATGAACTACCAAGGCTAAACAGTTTCACTCACAGTACATGAAAATATTCTTGCTATCCTGGTAATGTCTATTTAAACTACAGTTATAATCCCAGAATAACTCAAAAGCAAGTTACTCTAAAATCTCTTAACCCAGTATTTGATAACAATGATTGAATACACAGCAGGGACATATGCAAAGCTTGCAATGTATTAAACCTCAGCAGTATATGGAAACACAAGGCACTCTTGTAGGGAAAGGCAGGTACTGAGCTGTAGAAAAAGCACAGACACACACACACAAGACACACAAAGAGTTTAGTGTGTGATGCCAGTAACACCTGGGAGTTGTCAGGACTCCATTGCAACAGTGACTGCACATTTCCACTCATCAGGGCCATGAAAAGTGTCACATTTATGACTTGTTGGAAGAACTGCAAATGTGATTGCTGCAACCACTTTTATTATTGACAGCAAAATTATCTTTAGAGAGAAACTGGATTACCATGAATTCAAAAGGGTAAAAACCTATTTGAACAAAACAACAAAAAAAGGGAAAAAGCCTTATTCATCAATAAGGGATTCTGTGGTTTATTTTTAAGGACAGCTATTGTTTCTTTGTTCAATTGCAGGGTTTTGAAACATGTTTCCTTTAATGACTCATCTCATAATAATTCAAGTAAAACATTTGTATTTTTATGCAATTATGAAAAAATGGGCTTGATAAAAGGAATGTCAAAACACTTTCCAAACACACTCACGCACTACCCTCTGCTTTCTCTACAAAGAGCATCAATATAGAAGTTAAATACCACACAGCTAAGCAGAATAAGGGTTAGAAAACAACAAGTGAATGAAAACAGGTAAGACTTAAGGATACTGATGCAAAATTAACAGCTAATAAGAAATAAAGCATCCCATTCTGGCTTCATGAATAGTTAGCAAAATTTAAATTAGAATCACTACGTTTAAGGAAAAAATAAATCAAAGCAATTAGCAGAATTTTAGTAAAAAAATTTAATGATGGATTTCAGTATAATTTAGTCATTATTCTAATCACTCTTAACACTACCTAGGTAAACAAATGTATGTCTTTCAGATTAAGACAGGTAAGCCAGACAGAGATATAAGAATTATTGAGTTTATTCCCACCTGAAGGCAGGCCATGGTGTTTGAAGCAGTTTCCAAAGAATGATCAGGCCCTATAATGCACTTAACACTTCTACTGCACACAACACTACTATGTAAAGGCAGAGGGAACACCACCAGCATTCCAGACAGTTTTGCATGGTAAGTAATTTGGGTACCACTACCACCATCCAAATATATTACTTAGGCAAACATTTAACTTAAATACGTTAAGAATACCAGAAAACTTGAGAGAGCTGTAGGAGGTTCTGCTCTGAAGTATTTTTTAAGATAGAGACATTCAGTGAAGATTTTACATGTAAAAAAACATTCCATGGCTCTAAATATAATTACTGTATTTATAAGACAAGCACCAGATACAAATTCTAAAAATTAATCTGGAAATTAAAGCCCTTTCCATTAACATGGAGAAAGTCAGATGGTCATCTTTCCATTCCCTAACACCTTCTTAGGCAAAAAAAGAAGTCAGTGTTCTTCCTCTCCCTCTTAAAGTAGTCTGTCCACACCTTCAGATTTAAGCAACAGAAGTACTGGAAGAAGCCCAGGGCAAGGCTCCGAAGTATTTTATGCAATAGCAAAAGGAATAAAGACCTGCAGTAGGATGAGACAGACATCGATCTCCTTCCTAGGCAGAGGTATATCTACTGTCAGTACTGCAAAACCAAGTTCAGTTAAATACCAGTGTTTTACAACCACTGTATTATTCAGATGCATAAAAAATGTAAGTATCACTGAAAAAACCACGAATAAACACTTCATTGTAGCCATTTTCATTACAGGACACATTGTGAAATGCCAGTGTTTACTTCTCTATATACATGTACATATATATCTATCTATACACACAAAATCCTGCTGTTTAAGATTAACACAAATTTTCTAAAACAAATCCCAGCTTGTCACTAGATAAAAATCTTTTAAATTCTCTTTGCTTAACACGTGCACCTGAAAGTATGTCGCTTACTTCTCAAGAGTTCTTCAGCACAGCACCCCTAAAAGCCAAGCAGAGGCACCGGAGCTGAACACAGGGGTTCTGTGGGTTCTCTGCCAGCAACAAAGAATCCCAACCCTTCCAGCCTCGTCCTTCAGGGCTCTCAGGGTGGAACCGAAAGAGAATTTATTTGGGAAGCATCTCTTACGGCAGGCCCCGCTCACACCGAATATGTGCAGTGTAAACAGCAGGTACCCAAATGGCTCACAGAGAGTGGAGAATTCGACTACATTTGAGACACTAAACTTCAAAGAGCAAACCACGTTTCGGACTGGAACAGTAGCTGCCAGGTATTTCGTGCTTTTGGGTACCAGTATGTAAGTGAACGTCACTCACCTCCCCACAAACTGGGCTCCTTTTTAAGACAGGCTAGCCAACTCTGCTGCGTAATGCGAGAATTAGCTCAGTAAGTACTACTCTGGGGCTTTCCAGGCTGGAAAGCTGAGCCACTCAGATGGCCGGGGGGCAGGCTTTTTGCAGTGGGAATAGCCAGAGTTAACGAAACTAAACAAAAAACCAACAAGTCTTTTTAACGCGCCAGGAGTAATCCCAGCGGGAAGGGCAGGGGAAGGCGGGAAGGCCGCAGAACAGAACAGAACAGAACGGACCGGACCGGACCGGACCGGACCCGCGGGGGCGACGCTGCGCGCCCCCCGCCCCGGCCACGCGGCGCGCCCGTGCNCGCCTCCTCCCGCGGCCCGGGACCGACCTCTCCACCCACTCGCGGAGGAAGGCGAGCTCCGGGGTGTGCAGCAGGCCCGGGTTCTGCTTGCACAGGCGGACGAAGGCCCGCAGCTCACTCAGCTTGCGCGAGTCCATGGCGGCACAGCGGCGGACCAAGAGCGNCACACCCCAGCACCGCCCGCGGCTCCCGTAGCGACACCCGGCTGTCGCAGCTTACAGCCCCGCTTTCGCTTGTCGGGTCGCGGGAAAGCGGCTCTCCCCGGCGGCGCTGTGGCAGCCCCGGTCAGGGCTGAATCCTAGGGAAGAACAGGCAGTAACTTGAATAATAAAGCAACGGTAGAAAGCTCCTCGCTGCCTTCAAGGTGTTGCTTTATTTAATGCCCTCTGTGTCCGTCTGGTTGCGAGCTGTCCTGTTTGTCTGCTGTGTATGTGGAAAATAACAGTAGAAACACCAATTTTAAACTGGTCGGCAAAAAAACCTGCAGTTACATTTCACCACCCGGGTGTGCAGTCAAGCATCACATAATGAACACTTCATGTTATGACTATCGGTTGTCATGCTTAAATTATCTTCAATTAGAGGCTAATCATGCCGGCTCCCACAGCAAATCCACGGTCTGTATGTTTTGCTGTAAGCCTCGGAGTCTCAGCTGTCTGAAAGGCAGATGTTTTCTTGTGTTATCCTTGCTTATGCTGGTGAAGGGGTACAAGTATTTGTTCTAAGAATGGCAGCACAAATTGGTTTTCTAGTAGGCATAGGGTAAGTAACATAAAAAGCAACTACTTGCCAAAACATCAAATAGATGTTTACCTTCTCACTACCCTCTCCGTCCTACAGGTCTGGATGGTTTGTATTCAGGCACAAGCACTTCTTCAGCTGCAAAAGGCTGTGACTGAGAATTCTAAAATTTCTGACAATTCATTTTTAATTTTCAATTTTGTCTTATCGTGCTTGTTCCCAGCTCACAAATGCATACTTGTAGTTGTCTTTAAAACTCACCTGCTTTGGCTGTGTGTGGGTTTGGAAGTGGGATTCATAACTGTTCAGTCTGGCCAATGCTGCTGCCATGGGAGGTCAGTACACAAACAGGGACTCTCGGGTATCCTCCAGACAGGAAAAGAAAATCACAGTCCTGTATAAACCTGCGTTATTTGATGGCTTCTTTGCAGCATTATTGGTAAAAAACAGAACTGGAAAAGCCTTGAAAACTGTATAATTGTTCCAGGTGAGAGAAGTTTTTTGAGGCGATAGTCGAGAAGAGACAATATACAGGTGTGGTGCTTGGAGCCCTGTGGTGTTCCAGGGAAGCAAGGCAGGGAGAGTGCTAGTGCCTCCTGAACACCATTTGTATGAACTGGGATGTGCAAACCAATGGAGCTTCCTGGGTTTTGTTGCTGGATTGTCAGGTTTAGCATATATTTGTTTATTTCTATCTGTTCCATGAATATTTGTCAGTTGAGTTGTGTGCACATTGTTTCATAAACCATCGTGATGCACAGCACATGGAGAAGTTAAGGAGGGATATTTATGTCATATAAGTGAAGGAATGCTGCTAAGAGTCTGATGACTAGACCACAGTTCTGCAGTTTCCTAACTGGAAAGTTTTGTTTGGTTGTTTTTTTTTTTACCTTGACATGGTGCATTTCTTTTCCTCTAGTTTGCAAGTCATGTGCTCTCCGAAGATTTTCCATCCAGCCTGCCCAGCAGAAGAAGATCCCAAACCGGTATTTGGGCCAGCCCAGCCCCTTCACACACCCACATCTGCTCAAACCAGGTGAGGTTTGTGCCCTGCATGAGCCAGTCATTGATATTTTCTTGTCTCCATTTTTCTGAGTGTGTTGATTTGCTGCATCACAGACTTGTCTGTGGTTTCAGGTGTTTATGACTACCTTCATTAGCCAGTAATTATATTTAGTAGCTAATTTCCTTGTCTGAGATGATACTGATTCCAAAAATAGGCTTCACATGTGATGGCTTTCATAGCTTCTTTCTTTTTTTCTTATTACTTACTCAGGGTTGTTTACTTGGGTGCTGCAGACCTTTTGTGGCAGTGGCATTTTGTGGACTCATCCTGCAAATAAATATGGTTTTTATTAAGAGGGAGTCTTTTGTGCAAGCTAAACTATCAGAATGGTTCATATCCCATGTCTTGTGAGTCACAAAACAAAGGTGCAGTTCAACAAAGCTGAATGGGGAGGGACATTGATAAATGGACACCACTTGTCTAAAGAACATGCCCTGTTCAGAGGAGTATTCAATATGAGGAAAAGGAGAAAAAGAAGTTTGTGACTATGAAATTAGGCAGTAGTGCTAGAAGCTGAGGTTGTGCATTTTTTTGAGATTCCTGAAAATGAGCATGTAGGCACAAGATCACCACAATTAAATCTAAAAAACAAACAAACAAAAAATTGCAGCAAAAATATATTCAGGAATATGTCTAGGAAAACATTGTGTTCTTCCACAGGTGGGTATAAAGGGAGAACAGATGACTATGTGTGTGTGTGTATATATATATACACACATTTATATACACATACATATATATATTTTATATATGTATATATACACACCTGTATTTAATTGTAGAATAATTCAGGTCAGAAGGAACCTCACAGTTAACAAGTTCTCCCTGTGCTCAAGGCTGGGCTAACTTCAGCTTTAGATCAGGTTGCTTAGGGCACTCATTGACAGCTCACAGTAAACGAGGCTGACTGCTTAAAGTGCAGCCAAAGCACTGGAAGTGAATTCTAGCTATCCAAAGTATTTTTCCATTTAATAAAGTAGAAGTGGTTTACTTAAAATTATATAACGTTGTTTTATTGCAATTATTGTTTTAAAAAGCAAATGCCTTTAATGCTAAGAGAATTTCCAGGCCTCACAGTTGGAAGACAGCTGGGATCCCCATGTTTCACCCCATTGCAGCTTCTGAAATTCACTGGACTGTGGCAGTTAAAAAGCTGACTGGAATGCAATGGAACATAGGAAATTTGCAGTATAACATTGTGGAATTGTGAGGCCAGATTGCATTGAAACAGTTTCCATGTTCTCTGTTATTCACAGAGTAAAATAAATGTGGTGGGTTTTCTGGGTTGGTTTGGTTCTTTTTAAAGACTTACATCTAATAGGTATTGAGGATATAATTGAAAAAGTGTAAAAATTAATGCAAATAGAACTTCCCCCTCCCGCTGCACTCATGCAAGAATCCACTTGCAGTATAAGTCAAATGTCAGTTTTTGTTCTAGAATTGCCACTTTGTGATACGTGAAAGAGGAAGAAAAGATTATGAAAGTGGAAAGTTAACAAACAGTATCAAAATTCAACCTATGTTAAGGTAGGGTATTAGCCAAAGATACTGATTAAGGCTCTTATTTAATTTAGATCATAATTAGGGAGTCTCACAATTTTAAAAATACATACTTCAGCTGTTGCTGGTTGTCCTTTGAACTTCAGTCCTGTTTTGGTGAGTATCTTGATTGCTGTACTTCATGTCTTTTGGGGCTGGAGCAGTTGAAACAGTACCTTCATCTGAGAGATCATTTGCTTAGTGTTATTAGAAATATAGTATTTAACTTCAGAAAAATTGTGATTGTTAAATATTGACAAAAGCTACATATGCCCTGGAGAAGATCCCTTCCCTTAACAGGAGTCTGATGGTAGCCTGCAGTCTGTAGTTTGTTTCTGCCTGGAATCTTGTGACTGGTTAGACTCTGCAACCTCTGTGCTTCTGGCTGATCTCCCAGAATCTCTGACACTCAATCTGCCCCTTGTGGTTTAGAAATAGTCACTTTATGAGTTGACTTAGTGTGTAATTGAACAAACATTCTAGCTTTATCTGAGGAAATTAATGCTCAACCTCAGGAGGCAAACTTCTGTTCAATGTCCATGCTGTAAAACCCATCAGTTTTCGGGAGTCAAAGTTCAGTTTGCCTTGCCCCTTCCCCTTTTTTTTTTTACACATTCTCTGCAAACATTTGGATGTTTGTTTAAATCTACCAGGTTTTGTGATTTCTACCTTTGCACAGAAATATGTAACACAGCATCCAATTGGTTAAAACCAATGTCTGTCTTTGCATGATGGAGAAGCAGCCTAAATGTGGATGTGCTGTAGGGATGGAAGCTGAAGAGGAGCAAGGGAAAGGCTTGTGAGGGGTTACAGAGAAGGCATGCACATGTAAGGCATGAGGGAGTAGGCAAGAATCAGGCATGTGGCTAGTAAAACACTCTTAGTGCCTTGAATTTCTCCATCTGATTTGTTTTGTGTTCACAGGAGAGGTAACCCCAGGATTGTCACAGGTGGAATATGCTCTTCGCCGACACAAACTGATGATGTTGATCCAGAAGGAAGCCCAAGGCTGGGATGGTTTGGACCATACAGTGATTCTGCTGTCCAACCCCACATACTACATGACCAATGACATCCCCTATATTTTCCACCAGGACACTAATTTCCTGTACCTCTGTGGGTTTCAGGAGCCTGACAGCATCCTAGTGCTGCAGAGCATTCCTGGCAAAGCACTGCCATCTCACAAATCCATACTTTTTGTGCCCCGGAGGGATCCAAATCGAGAGCTGTGGGATGGGCCCAGATCAGGCCCAGATGGGGCAATTGCTCTCACAGGAGTGGATGAAGCTTACACCATTGAGGAGTTCAGGCACTTGGTGGCCAAGCTGAAAGGTAACAAAAAATAGGGAATGAGATGGGGATGTGGTTTGCAGAGTCTGAATGGTTCGGGTTTGGGAGGTGGTCTGCGGCATCACTTTGAAACTAAAATGGACTTGGGGAGGGGCAAGCAGTATGGCTGTGGCAAAGGCAGTTGGAAGTTCATTTTAGATCTTTGAGGGCCACCAGTGGATATGTGGTTTTGAAAATTTCTGACTTTCTTGTGTATCCATGTGAATGCCAGTCTGCATATCTCTGAAATATTAAGGAACAGGGTAAGCAAGACCATGTTCCTGTTTTAGTGATATCTGTTTGCTGACAGAGTCAGAACCAGATGACGTATAGGAAACTTGAACACTTTTTATTCATAGTAGACTTGGAGAATGATCCACACAGGGAGCTTGTTAGTCCACTCACATTCAGCTAGATGATGACTTGCCCATGAAATACAAACATTGCTGTCCTTTAGAAATATTCTTCTGCATCTCACATCACCATGTAGCCTCAATACTTATAATCCAGGAGGAACTTAAATGCATTATAAAACAAAGCTGAAGAAGGCTCATGACAATATAATAAGGGTAAGTGTGACTTCGGAGGGGTCGCACAACTAGAGGGAGAGAATTCTGGAGTATTAAATTCCGTCTTGGAATCAGTTTTTTTTTTTTCAAAAAAGGATGTCTTGAAAATGGGTAAGTCACAGGGCAAAGGATGATCAAAGAAAGCATGAAATATGTGTGAGATGCAGGCTGAACAAACCTACTCAGCTTGAAAAAGAGAAAACAAGGCAAAGTATAAGATGTGTATAGTTGGGGAAAGCACAGAGGATGACTTACGATTGATTAATTGCTGGTTTTCTTAATTTAAAAACAAAGGGAACACTGGATTAAATTATCACATAGCATGGTGTGGCACCTCTTAAGTTGTAGATCATTCATGGAAGTTTGGAATATCAAAATTAAAATGGAGTCAGAAGTTTGTAATTCTGTGAGGGAGAGGTCCATGAAAAGCAGTACATCAGCTAAGGGAAATACTCTGTAATGAATGCCCAATTTCTTAGACACTTTTTGTAAGCACTTGTTGATGGTTACTTTCACCAAAGAACCAGGACCATGCTGGACATCAACAGTGACTCACCATGGCTTTTCTACTAATTTGCATTTAAAATGTTCCTGTGAGGAGAATGTTGGTGTTAACTGATGTTCTGAATAACACTGTGAATGTGTCTGTTCTCAGTAAGCTCATCTTCTTTGACTGGCTGAAATAAGCAGTTGTTTCCCCAGGTGTCCTGAGGTGTTGTTGATAATGATCTTGATTCCATGCAAAAAGGTGAATTGCTTTCCATGGTCGGTGTGGACAGGCTGAATGGGAGAACGATTCAAAAGGTGCACTGTGATGTGATGGCAGCTTAGCTTACACAAGTGCAACTTTGACACCTGAACTCTGAATGGGTCTGAGCCAGATGCATATATTCAATGATGGTTGTAAACCCCATTATTTGCCCAGAAGTGGGGATTTGTCCAATCTATGTGCTATGAATCAGTAATCTTACAAATTTAGAAGAGATTGCTGGTATTCTGTGACAGTGAAAGTGTCTATATAGTCCGTCAGTGTAGATTCAGAGAAAATTATTTTTCTCAAATACAGCAACAGATCTAGTTTAGGAGGAGTGAGTTAGTTTAGTATGGGGAGGACATTTCTGCATTTATTTTAGTCTGTGTCATCTTTTGTTTTGTATTCCAGGTGAGTCCAACATGGTTTGGTATGACTTGAGAAAACCAGTGCATGCAGAGCTGCACTCTGACTACATGCAGCCCCTGGCTGAGGTAAAAGCTCGGAGCAAAAACCGCATCCAGGCCGTTCGACATCTCGTGCAAAACCTTCGGCTGATCAAATCCCCTGCAGAGATTGAGAGGATGAAGATAGCTGGCCGGGTGACAGCAGAGGTAATGGGGTTGTGTGCTCTCCTCATGAACCAGTGCATTCCCTTGATGAGGTGGCATGAGTTGGAAGGAGAGCTTTGGTCTAATTTGTTATTGAACTGCCACTGGCTGGGCTTGGCTTCCTCCACAGGACAAGGGCAAACTGGAAGGCTGCTTGGACTACTAGATTAGCTCAACTAGCATAACTCTAGTGAAGAAAAGCCAGCAGCTGTTAGACTGTGTTTAAAAGCAAAGGCTAGCCTTTTCACTGTCTTCCCAGCTTCCTCTCTGCTTTCCAAAATAATTTTCTTTACCATCTATTATTTTTATTTTGAGGAAACAGGATTTTTATGAAGATGTTTCCTATTTATGTTTCTGCATTCCCCCTTCACCCTCACCCTTCATCTTTTGAACTCATTGGCCACTTTTAAACAAATCTCACAGATGCCTCCAATGCAGTTATGTTTTCATAAATATTATTAAAATAGATAGCCAAGTAGAAAAGAGAGGCACAGGTTGTTCTCCTCTGAAGGAAAAGCTGCATAAGGCAATCCTGTTATACCTGAGGGAATCCACAGGTGAGACAACTTATAAAATGCCAAACCATAGGATCAGCCTCAATCATCTAATCCTTTCTTTTTTTTCCAAAAACTAGAGTCAGTCATCCCTTAAATACAGTTTCATAGGGAATACATCTTAACTGGTTCTAGTCTTGACAGCACTTTCACCAAAGAAATTGGTGAAACCCTCTGGTTCTGGGCCAGCTGATTTTGGGCCTTCCTCAAGAGACAACAGGTGGAAAAAACCAGTTCAGGCTCCTTTGCTAACTGAGAGTCCTTTCTTTTTCATAGGCTTTCACAGAGACGATGTTTGCTAGTAAATCCCCCGTGGATGAAGCCTTTCTGTATGCAAAGGTGAGTACTTTGTAGCTGGAAGTGAGATAGAAGGGTCGGATGTTGGTTATCCTTCTAGAAAACTAGAAATGTCAGGTCTCTTTATCACATGTCTCCCACTGTAGCACATTTATTCACTCAACCCTTGTGGTTCCTTGGACATGCAGAAGAGTCAGTGTGAGGAATTCTTCTGCTGTACTTCCTGTACTGTTATTTAAGGAATGTAGCATTTGTCTAAGTTTCTCTCTGTTGATGTCTTTTTGTACTGTATTGAAATGCAAAACCTGCTAAACAATTGGAGGTAAAATTTTCACTTTATTCTATAATACAGGTCTGTTGTACAAAATTTAAGTAGTTATAACACCTGTTTGTAAAGCCTGCTTCTCTTGCCTCTAGCCTCTTACTACATCAGATTACCACATCCATCTTGAAGCAGTGTAGATGCCTCTCAATTACAAAATAAGGAATAATTGGCCTGCACATTTTTTAAGGAACTTTATAAGGAATTGCAGTGAGATGCCTGTTCAAGAAACATCAGCAGGATTTGACCCTCTGTTACTACATGGATGGGCCTGTGCTGACATGGCACTGGCAGTACTGAGTTGAAAAAACTACTTTAATTACAGTGTATTTTACAGATCAGTTTTTCAGTCCAGACCAGGATCGTAAAACCTTTGCTCCACGTAGGCATCCTGGAGTGTTCTGTCCCTTGTGATTTTGGTAACCATAGAAAAGACATGCTATTAACATGTTGAGGGTCTTTATAAATTCTTCATTTCCATGCTTTCATCAGCTTCATCATTTAAGAAAGGTAAAGATCTTGAGGCTTATGGTGCTTTTTTCTTCTATCCCCTCAGACATCAAGGTAGTGCATGCTTTTAAACCTTCTTAGTTTAACAGTCATAAAAAATAGGTAACTGCTGTAAATATGCTGGTACTTTGCAATTTTAAAAGACAGAAGCAAACCATGACTGTTGTCATGCTGACATATAGGATCTTTCAAAATTCACAAAGTTGTATGGCAAATAAGAGCATTACTTTATATAAGAACAAATCCTCATCTGGATATATGCCAATGTTGTGAATGTTTGAGACAGTATTGAACAGCTTGTACCAGAAAGAGCTTCCTGGAGATCCGGTAAAGACTTGAAAAATACTTGAAAATTTGGATGGTTCTGTATTTTTTTTTCTCCAGAGTCCTTGAAAAATATTTAAGACTGCTTTCATTTAGTCAGCTCACTTTCCAGTTTCACTTTGTATTGTGCAAATTAAGAAAACAGTTGTAGGACAAGAATTATTATGGTTCTAGGGCAGTTAATCACCTGAATCAGCACTAATGGCTCTTCTCTGTGTTGTTACTCCAGTTCGAATTTGAGTGCCGGGCTCGTGGTGCTGACATCTTGGCATACCCCCCTGTTGTTGCTGGTGGCAACAGATCAAACACTTTGCACTATGTGAAGAATAATCAGCTCATCAAGGTAACCCTTGTGCTGTGCAGTAACTTGAAATGCGGTGCTGTGATACAAATATACGTTCCCTAGCTGCTGCTTGTTTTGACTGAACAGATCAAAGCACTTAAATACATATTTTTTAAGTGAGCAAGGGATATATGCCTTGGTTAATTTTACTGTCAATGGCAGATTCAACTTGTCTTTCTTTCCTCTCAGTTCTCGCTGCAGTATTTTCTGAACAGTGCAAGGACTTGCAAAGAGGGTTGCAGATAATTTAGTGAACATGTCTGCTCTCACAGCAGCTTGCAGTGCTGCAGGCCTCACAAAATAGGGGAGCCACTGTCACAGGCAGGGAAAAGGCCCCGGGGGGATCTTCTGCTGTCAGTTGCATTCCTTGGCCTTGCTTTGCAATATAAGGGCAAAGTGCATTCCTGCTCTGCTGAAGCTGAAAAGCATTTTGGTTCCATGTAGCCCAGCAGAGCAGGGAAGGGGAACAAGTAGGGAACGGATCAGCGTTAAATGTCAGGAGATGGAAGAGTAATGTGTTTTGTCTTATTTTGAAGATTCTCATTGAATTGAACCCTCTCCAGCTTTCCTGACAATAGGTCTTTAGATTCAGATAAGTATTTTCAGGGGCAGTATTCCCTCACTGCTCTGCTCACTATTTACTTTTCAGAGGAGCATATTTTTCCTCTGTCTTAATGCAGAATGAAACTTTCCCACTAGCATTGTCTTTTCTTGAAGCTGGGACGCTAGCAGACCTTGAAGTGATCTGCAGAGACAAATGTACAAAAGATATGACAGGCTGCTTTTGGCAGGAAGAAGCTTCCTTTGTCGTTCTGTCATCCAAGGTCAGGCGTGCTGCTGTAACTCCAGTTGCTTCTGTTAAAGTTGTTCAGTTAAATGACTGTCACTTGTTTTTTTCCAAAACTATTAAGTAGAAGATTAAACCCATGAACTTGACTTTTCCTTTGTGTGCTGCTTCCTACAGATCTTGTTTCCAAATAGGCTAACAAAGTGTCTAATTTGGGAGGTATCTGAATGTTTCATTCAGTCTTTAGTTAGAGGGCTCTGCTTTAAAGAAAGAGGACAGGCACAGCATAAAGCATTTACTGGACAATCAAACCACAGGCTGAATTCCCTTAGTCAGTAAATTGTTACTTAGCTTGTTTAATTGCTTGGAAGATGGCAGGTGCTGTAATTTCAGATTTGCCTTAAAGAATTCAACCAGCTATTCTGAAAAAGTTTAAAAGTACATTATAAATGGGTAGTTAATGGCCTGTCTATTCAGTGAGATGGTGAGGTCTGCTCACTGCTGGTTTATCTGCTGTGTGTCTGTTTGTGTCACTTAACTGTACAGAATGATAGCAGCTAGCACTGGAAGCAGCACTAGCAGTGAAATTTTGCTGCTTTAATCTTTCCCTTAACATGCTGCAATTATGCCTGGTCATTCCACATCATGTCTGCTGGCACAGTCATGGATCTGTGGAATGAATCTCTACATGTAGTGTAAATCTGCAGAGAATTTACTCCAAACTTTTTTAACATCTTACTGCTCTATTTGTTGTTAGCCCCTATAAGGAGGAAAAGCAAGGCAGTGGTTTTGTTCCTGGCCCTTTGTCTTTCTTCTGTGTGACTTTTTGGGAGATGTGTAGTCATTGATATGGAACAGCTTTGCTGAAGTGAATTAGAGATTCACATCTCCAAAAAAATTTTTCTTCATCACCAGATAGATCCAGAAATATATGTTGAAACAGTCAAGAAAGAAGAGAAAGGGAAGGTTGTACAAGCTATTCACCAGTGCATTTACAGCAGTGATGCACTGTCAGATTTTGTGATACAAAGTAATTTTGCTGGGTCCTCATATCCTCTGACAAGGGTAAATTTGTAGTTGGTGGTGATCCTGTGGGGAGCTCAGAAATCCTGTGCTTTTGTTGCAAGCCCCCTCTGTCTCAGTCACTATAGCTAAGAACTAGTGAAAGGAGACACAGGCATAATTTGCTGGAGTAAGCAATCCAGGTGTGAATAGGACTTGTCTCAGAGAGCAGAATAGTTCAAGGCAAATGCCTTTTTTTTACTCCAAAATCTTCATCTTAAAAGTTCAGACAGTATATAAACATAACAGTCAGAGACTATCTTACAGAGCAACAGTCCAGCTGGAATAGCCCATTTATAAACTGCAGTACCTGGGGTATTACTCTGCAAAAGGAATTCACTTTTCTGCAGCTGCATTGTGAAAACAAAAGCATAATCTCCTTTCCTGCTGTCAGACAGAAAAATCAATTAATAGCTGGACTGACCCACAGAGCATTCTTTCCTGTTGTTCTCCAGGATGGTGAACTGGTCTTGCTAGATGGTGGATGTGAATTTTCCTGCTATGTTAGTGACATCACACGTACCTGGCCTGTCAATGGAAGGTATGCTGCAGTAAGTTTTTTTGAAGAATTTTGATAAATTCTTAAATAATGATGGATTGAGTGTGTGTTTAATCATAGTTTTACCATGTCCCATTCTGTGCTGCTTCAGAGTAATCAAATTATATAAAGTAATCATTCAGCTGTATTCCCCACTGCCTCATTAATTACTGCATGAATATATGTGATTATTGCTATTTTCAGCTATTACAGCTTGCTTAATGTGCAGAGAGGGCTTTTGTACACTCAGCTGTGGCTGACTCCAGTTGTGTGTAAGAAAACAGGAGTTTCAGTTGATGTGTAAATAGCTCTTCAGTTGTGAATTTGCTGGTGTGGCCTTTCATACAAGGAGACAGTTGCTTTGCTTTCTGGTTTTCCCCTGCTCCATCCTTGAACTGAATCTGTACCCAGAATAGGTTCTGGGGACAGAACCTCTTTTCTCTTGGAAACAGAGATTTAGTTGTGCGATATTCCTTTACTCAATGGCCTTCAGGTTCACCAAACCCCAAGCAGAACTGTATCAAGCTGTCCTGGATATCCAGAAGTCCTGCTTGAGCCTCTGCTCCCCTGGCATGAGTCTGGAAAATATCTACAGCCTCATGCTGAGCCTTATTGGACAAAAACTGAAAGACTTGGGTGTCCTGGAAAGCAGCATCACTGACAGCCATTTCTTCAAGGTATTTCAATTTTTTTTACTCTAGTTTACCTCTGTTTACTCCTATTAATCCTGATTGTTTTATCCTTGGGTAGTTTTAGGGCTTTAATTTGGGTCAGGAATGTGGTTTCAGGATGTCTCTTCTAATTGCTGCTACAGGGTGCTTTAATTCATGTTGTGGGCTGTTCTCAGCACAGGAATTAATTTCTCTGAGACAGGGCTAAACTCCAAGATGTGATTCAACCATTTGGTGCACAATTTGGTCTGAAGTAATCCGCAGTCTTATATGCACATAGTGTGAATATTTGTTCCTTGGCTCTTGCTGTTTCACTCTGCAGATCCACTCCCATTGCTCTGCACTACTTGCCAGCACAGAAACAGCTTTGGAGCACAGTCTGAAGGGAACTATGGGCACTAACACAAGATTCTGGGTCCAGGCTTGACTGCAGGCAGTTATTTGTACTTTTGTGGTCTGTTTAACATCACATAAATCTGCAGTGCCACCAAAAGGTGCAGCCTATTCTCAGTCATTCCACCCTTCTGCACCATTTTGTGTCAGTACTGGGACTCACAGAGCTACCTGGTGAACAAGACTGGGAAACTGGTCTGCCTTAGAGCTGAACCTGCAGATAAATAGGATTGGGTTTTAGTTAGAGAAGTTTATCCATCTCTCACTGCAGAGCTGCATGACTGCTGATGCCAATACTGCAAAGATGGCGGAACCAGGTGACGGCATGACGGCTTTTGGCAGCCGGACAGGTTCCTGCCGGGTTTAGTTGTGTGCGGTGCCGGTGCCATGGCAGCCCCGGCTGCCGCCGGGGACGGAGCGTGTCGTGCCGGATTCTTCCGGCAGGTGGAAGCACAGCCAGACGGGAGCGGCGCCTGCAGCTCAGTCCCCTGGGAATGAGGAGCGTGGAGCAGGGTGGAGTTCGCCTTGATTCCTGCTTTAGAGGGAGGGAGATTAGGATGGTGTGGGGGGGTGGCGGTGTCCGTGCCTTGTAGAGGTGGATTAAAATCATGCAGTATCTACTGAATGAAATCGGCACAGCATTCGCTCTGTTGTGCATAGGAGACCACTTTCAGAGCCCAGAGCAGCTGTACTCGCTGCTGTCCGTTGTGAAGGTCTGCTGGTGGGAGTCGTGCAGGGCTTGGATGTTTAAGGGGTGGGAAGGGTTGGGCAGCAAAGCTCAGCAATTTGAAAATGGACACCATGCTAAGATGGTGATGGGTTTGGGCTGTTCTTTTCAGTGCAGGGGAAAGTCAATTTGCAATGTGCTCATAATAGGCACCTGGTACTGGTGGGTTTTAAGGGCCATCCAATTTTAGTAAATGGAAGGCAGGCCCTGGTGGCCTAGACACGGCAGTAAGACTGCTAGTTAAGTACATAACTGTTCTGTCTCTTTTCCCTATCTTTTGTATTGGAGCAAGCTGGGCTGTGTTTAACTGCCTCTGTGACACTTGTTCTGTCTTTTCTTAGGCTGTTCGAAAATACTGCCCTCATCATGTGGGCCATTACTTGGGCATGGATGTTCACGATACCCCAGATATATCCCGATCGCTCCCGTTCCAGCCAGGCATGGTGATAACCATTGAACCAGGTAAAAGCAGTCAGTGGTGGACAAAAACATGCAATGCCGAGAGTAACAGTATTGCCTTTCAATAATTAGCTGGTCCTGCAGACCAAAGCATTCAGATCCTTTCTGGTGAAGCTGGAAACTACAGCAGTACTGGAAAGCCTTAAGCTATTCCTCTCCCAAAGTCATTACAGTATTAGAAAACGCTGTTTCCTTCCCAAACATAGCCAAAGTAACACATAGTGGGAGTAAAGTCAGGAAGCAGAGTAGTGTAGAGCTCAGGCTGTGCAGCATAGGTGAGCTGCAGTGCAGAAATCAGGGTCGATTCACTTGCGCTGCATTCTGTGTTCCTGCCACTGAACTTCTTCCAGTCACTGCTAATGTCTCAAGCGTTGCAGTCTGCAGTTGTGGGGATTCACGACTTAGCTTTGCAAATTAGGCACACTGTGAGGAATCTTTCTTTCTCCTTGTCACTAGATTTGGAGCCGTGAGCTGGAAACTTACATTTAATGCTTGTCTCTTCTCTCTCTCTATTCAGAACATTTTTAAAGTCATCATTGTGAATGTAACACCGAGAGCAAGAAGTGTGAAAAGGCCAGGTGTAGCTATGAAAGTTTTTATTAATGTGCTGGTATCTGTAGGCACAGAGGGACACTTTCCTTTCTTTGTCCACCAACAGCCACGAGTGAGAGGAAAGAGAGTAACTTGCCATATTAAAAATTCTCAGGATCAAACACATTATGTTGCTGAAAGTCCAACCCCGCTCTCGTGGTGGTGCAGTAAGGGAAAGGTGGTGTTCTGGAGAATGTTGTGTGTTTTAATTCCCTTTCTTCTTTCAGGCATTTATATCCCTGAGGATGATGCGAGTGCTCCGGAGAGGTTTCGTGGCATTGGTGTGCGCATTGAGGATGATGTTGTGATAACAGAGGATGCACCTCTTGTCTTGTCTGCTGACTGTCCCAAGGACATCTACCACATTGAGCAGATCTGTGGCCGCAGCTCATGATGCCCCTTCTCTGCCTCTTTCATCCTCCTTGGGAGACACAGCCCCGCAGGGATGCAGATCCCTTAGCTGGCTGTAGTCAAGTGATGGAAGGCATGGACAGTTGATGGCTGTTTCCAAGACTGGGACTGGGTAGTGGAATGCAAAAGGCTTGGGTACTGAGGGATGAAAAAACAAAGTAACCTTTTCTGTGTGCAGTTTGCTTCTGATTTGTGCTGATGTGAAACTGTTCTATGATGTGGGAGTGGATTCATCCCTCTGCTGTGTGGATCCATGTGTTCTGGGGCCCTTGAGGGGGTTGAATTTTGTCAGTGCCACCAGATGCATAGGTACAACAGCTGAGACCAAGGCCCCCTTTTTTCCCCCTTAGTAGCAGTTTCACAACAGTCAGATTTTTAAAATGAGGCTTTTATAAATGCTGGTTTTGGATGAGAAAGTGTCAGCTTGAATTTTACAGAACCATGTAAGGAGAGAGTCTGGTAATTAGGGAGGTGGGTTTGGTGGAGAGGTGGTTGTATCTGAAGCCAGTGGAGAATTCTTTTAATATTTTAAAGATAAGGATGGGTCTATGCCTTGTTCAGGCATATGCAATATAGGCCTGCAGCAGGGAAAACACCTTGTCTTTCAGCTTATTGGAGTGTTTGGTAATTTCAGAAAGTACAAATAGGGCTCAAAAGGTTAGACATTCTTGCTGTCTTCCACAGAATTCTTGCTGTCTTCCACATTCCCTTCCTTTTGTCCCAAAGGTCCAATCCTTTTTCCTGCTCTGAATCCCTCTCTACCCTAGGAAGCAGGGCCATGTTGATTATGCTGGACTCCACTGGTGAGCTGTTGGTTGTCACCCAGATGTGAGGTGTCCAGTTCTGGGACAGTCACAGCACCTTTCTGGCTTCTGCTTGCTGTGTGCTGTAAGTGCCAGCAACTTCAGCAGTGCGCTTTTGAAGAGTCTGCCCTGTGGCGAGTGTCAGGTCTTTACATGGCTTTTATATGGAATTAATTGGAATTAAAAGTAATTCTTCTTTTCTGAACTCTGAGGGCATGATAAGAGCTGACTTTTGGGTTTTTCCCAAAGTGCTCTGATAATATTTTTGAAGCAGCTGCAAATGTTACTGGAGCTGGATGAGGAGTAAAGAGAAGAGTTTTCTACCTTTAACATCAGCCTACCATCCAGGCCATTGTATGCCATAGTAAATACACCTACTAGAGGCAAGCACAGCATCTGTGTATTTACTGAAAATACTTAGACAATCAGCTATTTAACATGTGTGAAAAATGCCTCTCATCAGAGCATCTCATGTTATTTACACTTGCTGTTGCATCACCTTACTTCTTATGGTAGCTTTCAGTGCTCTTCATCTGTTACTCTAAATTTTCTTTCTCTTCTCTTCCTGGATTGTCTATTTCCACTATGTCACTGCTTCCTAATCCATTTCACTTTCTTATCAACATCACTGCCTTGTCCCCAGTTTGGCCTAATTCCCCAGAATGAATGTAGCCAGAAGCGTGTGAGGAAGATGGTCAGGGTTCTGGAGTTTGACCTCTGCCTCTGTTGCTGTGTAATCTCTAGCAAAATCTGCATTTTTTTTCCTTTTTTTCTCCCCTTTTTTTGTTGGTTTTTTTTTTTCTGTGTTTCACTTAGTGAAGGCCAAATGGGCAGGGTCTTGCATCTCTCATTGTATTCAACATGAGCTGGGTACATGTACTGGGGTTTGAATTTTGGCACCTGAAAGGCAGCCAAGGCATGCCATAATTTTATTTTCTAAACATGACCAAAAAAAAAAGCTTTTGCAGGGTTTAGTGTATCAAGTTTCACCTATTTAAGGGAATCTGCTAATCTCTGATGGCAGTGCTTGTTAAATACTCGTGTTGCAGTGATAGCTACAGCCTAAAATGTTAGAAGGGAGGTTCCTAAGTATGAACACAGACCTGATGAGTACTTTTGACATTGTTGTGATCTCTAATACATTTGTTCCAATTACACCTGTTAGAGCCATATCAACTGGGCCAAATCTTGGGGATTTTGGAACTATGTAAGCAGCTTAAAATAACATTAATCTAAGAGATACATGTGTGAGCTGATCTGGACATCCACCCACACATCTAGCAGAGTTAATAATGGTACTTAATGTAAATAAACCTTTAAAATACATATACAAATGATTTTTAAAATAAAACAATTTGTAGAAAGTCATTTCTCAGGCCATCAAGTTGCATGCTGTTGAATAAATACATGCACCTCCAAAAACAGCATTATTTTTCAGGGAGATTCATTAATTGTGTGTGACCTGTCTTGGACTTGAAATAACATTGTCAAATGTAGGCACACTCTAATTCCTACTTCTGTCAGGAAAATCCTGCAACTTGTAAACACCAGTAGATCTTAGGAATGCTGTGGGTGAGTGTTTCTGTTAGGAAAGAAGTGTTTGTGACTGCTGAGTGGAAAGTAATGGATCTGCTGTGGCTGCTGACTGTGTCTGATTTAGGCCATGCATATTCTGTAATTCTTCCACTGTGTTCAGCCATTTTTTCAGCATAAACTGCTGCTGGTTTGAATCTCTTGTTCCATGTAAAGGGTGCATTTTGCAGAAGGTATTAAATCTGCATACTATGAACCTCAGTTTTTGAAGGCTTTTTGTCACTTGTTGCAGACATGAATAATCTGTGACCTACACGCATGCTGCAGTGTCCCTTGCAAACAACCAAATCCTTGAACATTTTAGACAACCTTCATCAAGAAACCCTAAAGAGCTTGGTTCTCTGGCTGCTGGCACGGCACATACCTGTGGTGTATCTCCCCTGGCGCTGATCCCATCCTGCCAGACTCTCTGCTTCTGCCACAGAAGAGATTCCTCACTGCAGCCACTTGGGTGCAGGAGCAGCTCTCAGTGGTGGCACAAGTCGACAGCTGCTTGATGAGGGCGTTAGTGGGATCACAGGGAGTGAAAGAGAAATTGAGGTGTATATAAGTTCATGTGGGGAGGGATTTAATTTCATGTGGTAGAGGTCTTAAGGACATCAGAGTTATGAGAAAAAATGAGAGCCAGCCATCCCTATGGAGAAGCTGCTTTGCTTCCAGAGGAACCCTGAGAGGCTTTTGGCTTTCCCACTTCACCTACCAGGGGACTGCTTTGCCTTGCAGAGAACTAGTGAAGTCCTGTTGTTAAATACAGTCTGAGCAGAAGTACCAATTGGCAGATTTGCTTCTGTCATTGAAGTGGAACGAAATTTGACATTTAACACAATTTGGCATTCTACCTCTATGTGGAAAAATACAGTATGTCTTTCCTAAAATGGCATTCATTATTTTGCGAAGGAGCATGGTGTAGGAAGTAGCAAACTGAGGTAGCACAGTAAAGAGAATGGAGATGGAGAGTTTTGGGACTGTACAATGCAGTAAGAGAAGAATCAGGAGAAGGTTGTGATTTAGAGCTGCAGGGATGTGTGCCAGGGGGATGGGAGAGCAAGGAGAGAACAACAGGGCATAAACTGGCTATTCAGTATGTTGTCAGAATGGTGCAACAGCTCCGGAAAACTGGTTATGCTGTTTCATAACCCTGATTGATTTGTCCTACTCAGTAGGGAGGAACAAAAGAGTCAGATTGTATTGATGAACTTGGTCTTAACAGTTAGTTTAATTATTTCTTTTAAAAATCAATAGAATTATCATATGAGAAAGTTTTATGCAGTTTCAGGTTATTGATTATGTGTCATATCTCAAATAATGGGAAGGGAAAAAGTATGTTTCTAGGCAAAATCTTCCATAATGATGGAGGGAGCAAGGCTGAGGTTACATGCTCTTATGCTATCCAAATTATTGCTGTGGAAATTGAGTAATTGCTCCGAGGAGAATTACCATAAGGTGAAAAGAGTTAGGGTTAAACTTAGAAAAAAATCTGTATGAGATAAATGACAAAAATGTTTTAATTGTGATATTTAATACTTTATGTAATTGGATAGCAAAACTCTGAGCTGACATAGTCATCCTTCGCACACTGTCACAGTGCTGGCTCTAGGACTGGGTCTATAAAATTCACTGTATTTAAGAGATATAACAATAAATTACATTTTAAAGCAGTGTTTATAATTGAAACGGACAGTGAGGCACCATGGGCTCAATGACACTCAATTTCTGCTCCTTTCTCCTTTTCAATTCGTCTTGCTGCCTTAACTGCCTGGCAGCTTTGAGTCTTCTTCCCTAGCAGCAAGTGGAGCAATGAACCCCTATCTTCCTGGGACAGCTTATGCCTCAGCCTACCTGGTTGTTTCTCTGAAGCACCACCCAATATTTGGCTAACCAAAACCAGGCTGTTCAGAAGATGGCCAGAAAGGAACAAGGAAGAATTTCCAGCTCCTCCATGTGTGTGTTACCTTCACTTGCTGACTCATATCACGTATGCCATTTTAATAACCATGACAGAGTTATCCATTAACAATGGCAAAGGGGAAAAAAAAAATCCTGTCTGGGTAAGTCTGACAATGAGATTTTTGAACAAATAAAAAGTTAACAAGCAAGCTGGTTCTAGACCCAGAAGTGAGAATGTCTACTATAGGCTTCAATATATTCCTTCCACAGGATGCTGGGGAAACAGGTAGCACTACAGGAGCAACGTGCAGTCTTTGTTTGGGAGCTTTTTGCAGATGCTGGTCTCAGACATGCTGTGGGGGGGGGCAGAACTGACAGTGGTTAAAGCTCTGTATTGGGTTTTTTCCTCCCCATAAAGACCATAAAGAGCATGTGGCTTTTTAAAGGAATCTCAGTTTTTCATAATTTAGGCAGAAATGTCATGGTAGCACAGGCTGAGAACTCAGCCTGTGGTTCAACTAGGAGTTGTCGGCATTCCAGTGAAAATTTTCAGAAATGCAGTTCTTTCCAGATAAAATAGCTCACCACAATCTTTTTTTGTGAGTAAACTAGGCCAATATGAACAATATTTTGTGAGAGGGAAAGAGGCTCAGCTTCTCTTTATTCCCAGCATAGCAAGGCTTTTGTCTCTGTGTGCCTTTAGGACATTAATGCAAGATAGGATTGGCCACTGATCCAAGTTCAGATGACATGATCTGACTCTTGTACCAGGAAATAGTTAGCAGAAGTCAGGTAAACTCTTATCATGTGAATATTTTACTAAGATAGTGCTTTAAGTTTGGGGATAATATACTTTGCTCTTTCAGTCTAATGTGCACAGAGGGTGTAACATACAACATCTGTTTTGCCTACGGGAGCTACAACCAGCGCCTCTGTAATTAATAGCATTACATCTCCGCCATGAGCACCCAGCAAATTAGTAGAGTCATTCAGAGAAAGCACAGCTGCTAATGGCACAGCAGGGGGTTGGGTTTGAGCTTTCTCTATAAGTCTTGTTCCAGTCCACAAGATCTGGTGTTCCTGGTACTACCTATGAACATCCTTCCTTACCACCTCTTGGCAGAATGACCATTTCTATTGGGTGGCCTCTGCGAAGTTTGTGGTGGCATTTCTGTGCTGTTGTCCTAATATGTCATCAGGATCTGCTTACCAATTTTAACATTGTTTCTTGGATAGGTTTGATATGGAATCCACAGTTCTGCTGTGGAGCTGGGTCTGGCTGGCTCCTCGCAAGCTGTGCCCTTGGTCCATCAGCCCAGTTGCTCGTGTTTCCCTGTCCTCAGCAGGACAGAGAGGCATGGCCCTACTGACAGCTCAGGAATGTCCTCACATCCCCATGCACTTGCTCCTGTCACAGAGGCTTTCATCTCCAAATGTCCTTCTAACTCTTCCCCCTCTGGATTTGCAGAGGTACCAGTCTGAGCCAGAAGCTGTAACCTCTGGTGTGCTTGTTGCACTGACCAATTGTCAGACTCCATATGGTGCCAGTGACGCTCCTGTGATGCATTGCAGTATCTGGTATGTATATTGCTTCCTAATTTATGCTTTATCCTCTTCTTTTTTCCAGAAAATGAGCCGTTTAACAGCTACATGGGTGTTACTGTGGTGACTGTAACCAAGCAAAACCATGCAGTTTGTACTGAGATCTACATTTGTGGACTTGGAATGATTTTTAAGGGCTTCTTGTGGTTTTTTGGTCTTCCCTGAAGAACAGAGAGAGGTTTCTCATTAACTTTCAGTTCCACACCATGAAGTAGAAAGATATCTTTCATCTTCAGATGTGCAAGTGTATTAATATCTATACACAAACATCACATATTATGTAGCTATGATATTTTATGAAAAATCCTATTGCCAGGATTTTTCCCCTGAGAAGCTGAGGAGCCTCAAGAAAGAAATGTCAACAATAATTATCTGCTGCTGTGGAATGCAACAGGTGCAACCACATTGGTCCATGTGGATTGTTTCTACTTGATGACCAATCATGATCCAGCTGTGTGGACTCTCTGAGCAGTCACAGGACTTTGTTATAGATTCCTTTTCTATTCTTGCTAGCCTTCTGATGGATCTTTTCTCTCTATTTTTTTTAGTATAGTCTTAGTATATAGTATTTTAATATAACATATATCATAATATAATAAACCAGCCTTCTGAAACATGAAGTCAAGATTTCTCGTCTCTCCCACGTCCTCGTCCCCCGAGAGCCCACTTGGGTTCCGCAGCAACAACATATTAGGCAAACAAATGTTGTGACTTCTAGCTAGTTAGAGATTTAAAAGATGTTTTCTCAAACAGTAATTAAGATTATTTAGATATTTGACTCTTCATTTCTTTGTGCTTTGTTTGGATTTCTTGTTACATTTCATTTTACCCTAGAAATTCCAAGGTTTATATTTCTCCATGTTTGAATAAATGCATCATCTCTAATGTATTTTACTGTAAGTTACTGCTGTATAGCCTTACCTTTGCTTCCATCTTCAGGGCTTTTTTTTTCACTTTTATAATATAATTTCCCTGCAGTATGAGGCATTTTTGGGAGACAGCATTCTGTGATTCTCACCTGAGGAGTGCCTTTGCAAAAAACGGTGAGAATGTGCAATCTGAAAGACGTGATTAATACTCTTACAGCTTAAAACTGTAAACTGTGTGAGTTTTCAACCCAAATGTACCATTCTAACTTAGGTTTTTAGGGACATAAAATTGAACAAGTATAGCAATTAATGGAAATTAGGATTGTAGTACAAACTTACATTCCTAATAAACTGATAACTGTAAATTAATCTCAGCAATTAGACATAAAAGCTATTTTCCTCTAGTGTGCAACTCTTTGAAATTTTACTAAACTTTACTAATAAATTGGGAGACTGATAAACTCTTTCTCTAAGCTCATTTGAGACAAGAATTGCACCAAATGCCACATTTCTGAAGGACTCAATTTTTAAATGATTCATAAGGTAATAGAAGACTGAGTTGAAATCCTCCATAAAATTGCCTATATTCTGTTAATACCCTGAATGAAAGGGTAGGAGGGAGATCTTTCTTCAAGTACTTTGAGCACCTTTCTATTACAGCCATTGCACTTCACCTCCTCAGTTTAGTGCAGAGCCTGGTAGTTTATGTGTGACAGCAACAGATCCCTCAGTAAGGCATCAAGCCTTGATCAGAAGGCTTGTGGAGGGAGAAGGATAAGGTGGAGGATGGCTTCTTTCAGTCATCTGCTCCTGCTGTTAACCACCCCATCATAAAAATTTATGCACTTTTCCCCCCACCCCTATAATGCCTGAGCAGGCATTATAGGGAAGATATGGAGCAGCTTTATATGTTTAATGAACCTGCTCTGGGTTCAGTATAGCTTTGACAGTGCAACTGTGACTGTACTTCTGTGAAAATGTCTACAGCTGTGAAATTCATTTGCATTTCTGAGTCCACAGAGTTGCACAACAGGGCCATTCACAGTTTAGCAAGAAGGACAAAGAACCAGAGAGGAAAGAAAGAAAATGAGCAGTGAAGAGACATATGTGTTGCATGATTCTCTCCTCTGGTAGAAAAGATCTTGGATGTGTACAAACATGAAAAAGAAAATCAAGTCTTGTGGTAAATAGTGCCATCTCCTTTTTATTTTTTTTCCCCTTATGTACTTAACATAATCTTGGTGTGTTTAAAAAATTAAGTGTAATGATACAAAAGGGGCTGCAAAGTGACTCCTCTGGACCTGGATCCATACTACACTGGGACCTGCCCTGCCTGCCCCTCTTTTTGCCATCATGTTTGTTCCCTTAAAATAAGCAACTGTACAAGACACAAGCATTGTCCAGACATTATCTAAGTATTCCCTTTATTCCCTGAATCATCTGGCTTTGGCTGCAGACTACTCATGCCAACACAAAGTGAAATAAAACTCCAAACCTGAAGAGTAAGTTGAAAGGAGAGAACCCAGTAATCAAGTGAATTGATGTTGCCTTTTGGGTGACATTCTGCATTCAGGATCTGGTGTTTCAGGAAAGGCCCATCCTTGTGCATGTTCTGTTACTTTTGATCACTTTAACTGCCTCAATGGCAAAGGCCTTTCTTTAAAATCCTCATTGTTTGTTGCTCTTCCTTTACATTTGAAATCTAACAGGCACAATACAAACTTTGTGTTCCTCCAACTTTTCCCCATGCCCCTTGGTATACTTCCATTGATCTGGCTACAGTAGTAGATTTAACAGATAAGAGATATATATGGCAGAGATGTTTTCATCCTGTCACCTGGTATTTTCAGAACATTTCCATTGGAAAGCTTGCTCTAGATTGTATGCTGGAAGATATGAATGCCACTGAATGTAGTTAAAAGTTGGGATGACCTTTTACAGGACCCGTAACCTGGATTTGCCCTGGAAAAATTTTTGGGGAAGGTCTGATGTGGGCATCTTGTCCCAACCCCAAGCACTAACCAGCAGGATGTCTCTGTGAAACATTATTCCACATCTGAAGGAGAAGGGTTGTGAGCCTGTGTACACACACCACGTGCTTTTCTGCACACCTCCCTTTTCAATTCAAACAGGGGGAAGCAGATACACCCTTACATTCCTTTCTTCAGTAATTAATTCAAGAGAAGTGCCTAAATCACAGAGCAATTGCAAACTGAGCACTCAGTGATGGATAATTCCTATTGCTTGTTTGGAATTCATTACTTTCTCTATCTTCTCAAGCCAGTCATGTCATTATTGTGCTCTCTTTTCAGGTTCTTCCAGTCAGTCTCTTGTAACCTGCTTGCACACAAATCATTATTTCATTTTATCTGGAGGTGGCTGGACTGATGATAATATTTAATCCATTTCAGTTTTAGAGGTCATCAGTGTCAAGGAAAAACAATTTCCCTTAGCTTCTTTATTAAGTGTGTTATTTTTTCAATAAAGTATACTTTTACCACAAAATAGAAGCATTACTGAAATTTATACCTGTTGCAGATATCATATCCTTTTCCACCAGCTTTGAAATAGTTACATAAACCAGAAGATTAAAAACATTTTTTATTATAAAAATCTGGGCAAGGAAGAAGTAGATTCTTTATTTCTAGATTTTTTATGCAATAAGCACATTTTTTAAAAGAGTAACGTTTTAGGCAGAAGATAACTGATTAGCAAAATTTAACAATATTAATTGCAACTAATTTTGTAGCTGTTTAATATATAATGATTTAAAAGCATCCTTTTCACTGCTCCCAGGTGTAAAATCTCCCAAGTAAAGAGTTGAGGTTAGACTAGTCTTGAACTGGCATGTTCCAGTGGAAGTGTGATTTCTGTACAGGCTGCTAGTATCATACCCTCAGCTGGTCTTCATAAAAAGGCCAGCTGAAGTATTGCTGAGACTGTGGAAATAGGAACAAGTGTTTCCAGTGTTATCCCAGCAATGTTTTAGTTGTTAGTAAAGGACTTTTGCTCCCATGAATTCCAGTCTTGATGGAAGTGACTGGTGTTCTCTGTCATACTCCAATGAGTATTTGAAACATTAAGAATTAATGATGCATTCAAATAATGGAAAAAATTTTTTCCAGCTGATCTGGCTGCCCCTTTACTGGAAGGATCACTCTCCATGTGAGGGTGGCTGTGACTGTGCTGGTAGGGTGTAATGGACAACAGGCTCCCTATGAGCTTTTGCATGTGAGGCAGAAGGAAATGTCCATTCTGTGAGAATGCAAGGTCCTTCTTGCATGTCTCTATGAATGTACTACTGCTACTGGCAGAAGCCACAATTCTCTTTCTAATTAAAATGCTTAATGTTACAATAAAAAGATGCTTTCTTCATTTATTCTGCAATTTTAGTTAAAATAAGCCAGTGCAATGGGTTTAGCCTAAAGCATGCAGTGATCATGGAGAAACACTTCATCCCTTTGTTATATGTTTTCTTGGGAAAAAAGGAAGATTTGACAGCTTTCCATCTGTTTTCTGTGCCTCACAGTAAATTAAAAAATAATAATGAAAAAGAAATAAGAATAAAAATTTGTTGCCTTTTCATATACTCTTTCCCTGGCCATTCAGAAGTTGAAATGTCCCCAATGCAAATTCAAAGCCAGCACACAAATATGTACTCTGCTTTGCACACCTACTCTTTTCCATGTAATATGAATGAAGCATGCAAAATACTGCCACAATCATCTGTTAAAAAATAGTATTGTTCACAGCCATTCTATAGAAGTCCTTGAGATGTGTGAGCAGTCTACTGCATAGCCACAGAGTTTAGAGGATAGAATGACATTAGTACTACTCATGTTCAGGTTCCCTGAATTTAAATTCAGAGGCAGTTTTTATCAGGTGGGACAGAGGACTCACTTCCATCTCATAGAAACATATCTTTGAAAATTACATGCATACCTTGGTGGCATATGCCTCTGAATCATGAACAGAGAAAAAAAAAATTAACTTCATAAATTTGTATACATGTATTATTTCTTGTCCTGGAAATAATTTGATGTTTTTTTCATATACTTTTGAATTTGCAGAGGGATGGTTTCTATGAAGTTCCCTGGTGTAAGTTACATTAGCATTTTATAGGCTGCCCATCTAAACTCTTGAGTTTCATGGCTCTCATTATTAGTTTTTAATATAGCACAGTTCATACTGGCTCTTACTGCTGTCTGATTTTGGTTGGGTTTTTTATGTGGCTCCTCAGCTGCAAGGAACGTGGCCTGCACTTGTTTGAAACTTTTCTTGTCTGTGTAAACCTGCTATTGGTGTCCTTTTTCTTCCTTGCCTATTGTAACACTCAAAGAACTTAAGTTGCTTGTATTTGTCATGAAGGTCAATTCTAGACAGCAAACCCAGATCTCATATTACAGATGGAAACACAGAATTTTTAGATGACAAATGGAAGTCTCTCCTACCTTTTTACCATTACTTTTTATTTTGGTTTTTCCACAGATATAGAAATCCACAGTTGAATTGTCTAAATAAATTATTTTAGTAAATAGTGCTCCTTATTCAAAGAACACATGCCAATAATTCCCAGCCAAATGTTAGTTATTATTTCTAAGTTAATGCGCTTTTTGAAGTGATCCCAGTATCACTCTTCTGTTTTGGGCATCAGAAACTGTTTAAAGCAACATGTGGTTTCTCACCTTTCTGTCAGAAAAAGGCAATTTCTACATAGAGTGAAGAAAAATGTAATTTAAATAAAGATGTGTTTTATTTTGGGTATTAATCTATAGCAGCAGCTCTCCTGAACAGAGAGAAAACATTTTCTATCTAAAAAGACCTTCTTAATAGTTATTCTTGTTACATTTCTATAGACAATTCAGGTAGCTTTATAAGATACTGAGAGGAGCAAAGCTTATGATTTCACAAGTCTTATGAGGAAAGGATGTTCTCTCTTGTGCATTAATGTGTTTCATCAGAATTCCTGGGAATCTGTCCAGCTATACATAGTAAATATTTCACATACCAAAAAAGTGATTCCTCAGCAATTCAACCACTCAGCACAAATGAGGCTTAATTTATGATGGATATCTGCACCTGTTAAACAGTGAAATAGGCTCCTGACATAAGTGATTCTTTCATGCTGTTATTTCTGTATTTTTTTTAAAGATCATATCTACCTACATTCACCTCAAGACACTTAATGATCATGATTTCAAAAACATATCCACATTTTGAAATTTCATATTGAAGAAGGAATATATGTGATTTTGAGCTAAAGTGTATATATGAAGGGTTTAGATCAAAACCATTAAAGGTAGGCATAAAACGTGCCTATTACTGAATTAGGCACTTGTTTTGTGTATCTAATGATAAAATCAATATGAGGCTCTGTCACAGGAGAGCTCCATTAGCCTCCATCTTGCTAGCATTCAATCAAGAGATTGAATTTGCAAACTTGAAGGGGGAGAAATGTTTCTCCATTTTTTGACAATCCATATTACTCTAATTCAGACAGCTTTTACACAGTGCTGCACCAGTTTACTCAAGCATTGCTTTCAATGTAATTTCATTAAATCAATGCAAAAGGTTGTGTTGACCTTTTAAGTATATATTTAAATCAGATCAGTGGAGCTTAAATCGATTGGGAACTGATTTTAGACAACTCTTAAGGCAAATAAACGTGTCCACATGGGGTTCCTCAGCTGTTCAACGAATTGATGTGAAATCAAATTTAAATTAAGCCACTGCAAACAAACCACTGTTGTGTTGTAGGTGAGTCCCAAATGTGCCCTCCAAGTTCTTCGAGAACTTTCTATCTAACTTGAACAGAGAACCCAAGGGAGATACAGTTAATGCAGTGAAAGCTGATCATCCCTGTCAGGAAAGCTGTAAAAAGCTTCCAAACAAACATCCAGGGTTCAGCCAAAAGCTGTGTTTGTAAACTTGTTCCCTATTTTTTTTTCCTCTTTTCCCTTGGCAGCTGTAACTGTAGTGAACAAGGCAGAAATGCCACCACTCACAGATTCTGGCAGGAGGAAGCCTCTTCCATATCTCACAGGTTTAAAAGACCCAAAGTGAGTTTAAAGGAAATCCCCTCTAGTTCATGTTTGCTAGGGATTGGGATACCCAAGGTTTTCAACCTTTAGTTTGCCTTTGGTGTTTTCATAGTATAGATTATTCCACTCTCCTAAAACATCACTGAAGATCTTTACAGAACTGCAGAGAAGCCCCTTGATCTTCACAGCCCTTAAGTCTACAGGGGGATTTCAAAGATTTTGCTCTAAGAGCAAAGAAATGGGAGATGCAAAATGAACTTCACTCCATATTGATTGGTAATGCAAATCAGATGGAATAAAATGGGTATTTCTAGAAGGGAAAGATTACCCGATAATTTCTACCTTTCAACAAACCTGTAACCTGGGTTTTAATGGCTGAGTTTAAAAACACCAACCACCACAGAATCATGGGCTGTGAGAGAAAGCAGGGGTGAAAGCAGTAAATAGGAGGAAATACTACAGTAAATTGAGGGAAAACTGGTTTCGTATAAGCAACTACCTGAATTATTAATCCAATAACATGGGAATGCAAGTTGCACTCCTGAACTTCTAGCAGCTATTGGTCCCTCAACCCGTCCCACGCACTCTTATCCAGACAAATTATCACCTGCTCCATTACTTTTCCAGTGCTAGAACTGAGGAAAGTAAGTGAACATTTTTCCTTATATTCTCCAAAATGTTTTAATTATTTGACAGTTTTGCTGTTTGAAAGAAGAGTTTTAAGGGCTCTTCTTCAGTTTCACACCCTGTTCTAACAGAAGGTTGCTGTTTGATAGGCATTTTGGAGCTCTCTTTGCCAGCCCAAACCCCAGCAGGAGAGAAGTAAATGCAAAGGTAAGTTCTTGTATGAACAAAGGGAGGTAAAAGAATGGACCTTTGTTTTGTCTCCTCCATGGATTCAAAAGGGTCTGGTGGTGCCTGCTAATGGTTTGGGTGTATGGAGTACTGCTAGATTTCTTTCCAGCTTTCCTAGTTCCTCAAAATTACTTACAATATTCCCATTCGAACTTGTGCAATTGATTATCTTGAATGGTTGCAGACTCGCAAAAGGTTACGGGATGTGAGTGAACTTGAACGTAAGGATCTTCCATGATAAACTCATGAGTATTTCTATATATTCAGGTAAAGGAATTAATTCTGTGGTAATAAGTGGAGTAAACTCAGAACTTTCTATGTGTCTTGCTGAAGCCTCCCCAAAGCTGTTGCATCTTGTTCTATTCTTTTCTTTTTTAAAGTCTTGTGGACTGCACGTGAGTGGGAGTGTGTTCCTAGTGCTGGATGTGACTCTTTCTTCTTTCTCCTAGCACAGGTCAGTGAATCCTTAAACTCGGTTGAGAAATAAAATGTATTAATGTGGTGAGCAGAAGAGGAAAGAAAAAACCACAAAATTCCCACCATGACTGGAGGGGAGAGAAGAAGGGACTATGTCGTTTTGCAGTGGTAAATTACTAAAAGCAAAAACTACCAAAAGTAAAAATTACCAAAGCAGTAGGCTCTGCACTTACGCTTGCTTCTCTGCTTGCTCCTATTTTCTGCATTTCCTGCAGCTGTCAGAATTGGGGAGCTCCTGTGTTCTGATCAGTGAAAGCTTGCTGCCTCAAATGGCCCTTCTTTCAACTGATGTTCTGGAGATCCAGTTGTGCTGAGTTTGGAAATTAAAGGAAACAGTGTTTAATACAGCAAGATACATTCAAGGTATGTTCAGTATAGAACTGGCAGACACCATCTCTTGTGGGATTTGCTGACCTAGATGCTGTAATGAACTTTCCAGTGAAGTCCAGAGCAAGGCTAACATCAGTATATTGTCTTTATCTAGGCATTCATAATAGAAAGTGATTAAATGCCAGAAACACTTTCAATCCTGCCTTCTGAGGACTATCTGAGTTAGGTACCACAACATTTTGTTACTTCTGGTATGAGAGGCAGAGGATTGATGGCTCCCTCACTCTTGGCTTCTTTTGTAATATCCATGTAGTTTTTGTACTAGAAATTGCCTTGTCTGTGGGCCACCTGTTTTTTTCCCATTCCTTTGTGTCTTTCTAAGAAGAAATTATATAAAATTAGTCTCTTTTTTTTCCCTGAAATCACATCTGAACTTACTTCAACATCTCCCCTGCCTAAAACCAAACAAAACCAACAGTAACAACAAAACCCACCAAAGAAGTAAGAGAAAAACTTGGATCTTCACAGTTTTAAATTGTCAAATGGTGCCTTTGCTACGACTACCAGGGACTTCACCAAGCTGCTTTTATTGACAGCAGCATCTTTCCTATTGTGACAAAGAAAGATGGCAAAGGCTAATGAATTGTGTCTTACTGAGCAGGGCCTGCAGTTAGGAGCTTGATTCCATTAAGAGATCCTTGGAGGAATTTTGGGATATTATAATTCTTGGAAAAAGAACAAAGAATTAATATAGGAAGACAAATGCAAAGCTACAGCTCAATGGTTGTCACCTTCTTTTCAAAAATCATCAAAATCTTTGACTCAGTGGAGGTAGCTTCCAGACCTCTCTCTTTTTAAATTTTTTTTTTGTCTGATTTTAGTGCTTGTTCCCTCTGTATGACTCTCTCCCCACGTTCAAGACTGTCAGGGAAAAGCTGTAGATAAGAATATCTGTAAACAGTGTTTTAGTGTCTCCCACACAGCAGTCTGGAACTGCCTCCCCTCATGTTTCTGAAGGTTCATGGATTTCCCAAATCAGTAGGAGTTTATTGATTTATATGCAGGCAAGCTTGTGTTACTACTTTGGTTACTCTTGTGCTTTTTCCTGGCTACTGCTAATTAGCCTGGCAGATCTTCCAGTGTTGCTTACATGCAGTAGTAAATGAATATATCTTTTATTGAGTTATCATAACATTCTCTCTGTCTTTTTTTTTTTTTTTGGTATGCTTCTTAAAAGGATAAAAGCCACTTTGAAAACTCTTATCTGACAAAGAGATCCAGATTGTGACCTGATACTCATACGGTGCAGTCTCCTGCACTTGGACTATCCCATAGCCTCTTGTCACCTCATGCAGTTCTTCTGGGATATTCAGGTCACTCCCTTGCTAGTGCTTTCCTGTTAGTTACGCTCTGAAAGGCTTGTCCTCTCTCTCAATTACAATCCTACCGTGTCTCTGACATCTCATTGGGATCCCAGCTCAGGTTAAAGGTTCTTTCTCTCTTCCAGGCTCTCACTCTTCCCTGTTTGTACAGATGGGTTGTTTTTTTTCCTCAGTTGCTGTAGGTAGTCTCACCCTCCTGCTTCTTCAGCCTTGTGAGCAATAGAGGTGCCCAGGCTCCAGCTGACCTTGGGCCCACGTGTTGCGTCCCCAGGCTGCAGGCGGTGTGGAGAGTCCCGGCTTCCCCGGGGCCCTCCGTGCAGGCTGGGAGCCTGGCTGGCTGTGGAACATTCCCTTTCCTCCCAGCAGAAGCCGGGATGCTGCTTTCTCTCGGGAGGTGGCAGCACAGCCAGATGCGATCAGCGTACGCAGTTTGACGCCCAGAACTGCAAAGGGGTGGCAGGGAGGTGGGGTTGATGTTGGATTTCTTCCGAGGTAGAGCTCCTTAGCTGGGAGCGAGGATTAAGATGGGGAGCACAGGGGTGCTCGTACATAGCAGGGATAGCTTGAAGCCCTTTCTCGAAGCCGAATGGAATCAGCCCAGCATCCTCACGGTAACATACTGGGATCCCTCTGTCCTGACCGTGTTCCTCTGTATCAGCTGCAGCTGCTTGTTAGGTGTGGTGTGGGGCTTGAGATGCCCACTGTGGGGACAGTGTCATTAGCTGAGCCTGCAGGCACAGCCCCAGCTGCTTGTTTATCCATGTGTGGGGAAAGGCTGTGCAGGAATTTGGGCAGAGTCAGTATATATTGTGGGTTTTGCAAGCACCCACTTTCCTGCAGGCTGCCACAATGGTTGCATGTTATTTTAGCTATCAAGCAGTTTAAGGTAAAATGCCAAGAGAAAGGAAGAGCAACAATCAGTCACCATCCCATTAAATGCTACAACCTGCTCCTCTCTCAGAACCTCATCTGTTCTTTTTAGCCAGTTTGGAGGCTCCCATTCTCTCATGAGGTTTTAATAATGGATTATAAAGACAGGGGTACTATATGGGGTTTAATGTGACCATCATCTGGAAAACATACACAGAGGTGGGGTGTTTGGGTTTCCACAGAAAGCAAGCACTGTCTGGTCCAAAAATGGGATATATTGCTTAATGTACCCCTCTGGCTCTGTTCTCTGAATTCAATTTCCCTATGCCAAGCACACTGAATCAACTGGAGATGCTACAGAGCCGTGTACAAAGCTTTGTTGGGAGGCTGTTTGCCTACTTCTTGAACTTTGAGAAAGTTTTGTGGCAACATGGAATAACCACAGATTCAGTACTGCCCCAACAGTAATTTGTGAATGCTGTCTGTGGGTTTGTGCATCCAAAAGCAAAGGGTGCTAGGAATCCCAGCTTAGGCAACTCAATTTTACTAGCATCAGCAAGTGGAGGGCAGCCAGCCAGTCAACCCTACAGTTCTTTAAAAAGTAATAAAGTGCACCTGATTTTTGCTCCTTGGATGGCAACCACTGACTGGCAACTGGTCCCCTATACTAGGTAATTCCTGCTGGATGCTGCTTAGAGCACCATTGAAACCATACCTTAAGCAGGCAGCACTGAGAGCATGAAGCAGAGAAATGCAAGAGAAAACCTGAGGTTTGTAAGCACTTAGAAAAAGGCCACCTCCCTTTTCTTCCCCCTCTTTGCTCCTGGCAGTCTTGGAAGGCCCATTCTCATTCTCATGACACTCTCACTCTGAAAAGTGTTTGAAAGTTCTGCAATTCTCTTTCAAACCAGTTTTTTTCTAAGTGACCCACGTGCCCCAGAAAGATCCTGTCACACTGGAGGACTAGTCATGATAACTGCTCATCTTTTCAGGGGCTGGGAAGCAGAATGCAAACAGCTCAGGCAGTGAGGACTAAGCAAATCCACCTTTCCTGTCTGAATTTTCCTTCCAACTCAGTTCTGGGGGATCCTCCCACTGCCATGTGAATCCCTCTGCCCTGGAGGGACAAGTTGTGTCACTATGGCCACCAGGAGGCCTTCTGCCTGGTCCCTGTGCAGGTGCAGAGCCAGGGCTGCAAGCAGCCACCCCTCCAGGAGCAGTCCCACAGCAGTCCAGTCAGGAACACGAATCCAAAGAGTGCATGTATGGAAGAGGGAAGCATTTGAGGGATAAATCCCACACAGGATAATGTTGGTGACTGTAGATAAACAGACAATAAACAACAAGCAACCAACAGAATGAATATAAAGGAGAAGGGCAGTGACCAAAACCCCAGACGTTGGTTTTGAAAGGTTGATAGTACATTGCTTTTAGGAACAGTCTTTGACAATTGGGAGTGAGTTTGTCTCATTTTAATTGGGACTAACCATATTCGGTTAGTTGTCACATGTCACCTAGTCTGTCTGTCCCCCTGCCTTTTCAATTTGGCAGCCTTTTCTTTTTCCCCCTGCATGTCCCAGAGATCTGAAAAATGATCCATTCTTTAAAGCATTCCTGGTAATTTGGACCACAGTGTTATATTTCTTTTGAGACTGATGCCTTTCAAAGCTGCAGCCTTTCTTCCTGCAGCAGCTCCTGACAACCCTCTATAACATATAGCCTTAAGAGGGGAAAACAGGTCTGAGGAAATACACTTTTACTGGGAGGAAAAACATTAGAAGTGGCACTAAAATCAACAGAAAACAGATTATTTCAAGCAAATAAGGTAGCTTAGCCCTTTTTATGAAGTGCAGGACTATACTGTCACTGATTTCACTTCGAAAAGTGTACTGGAGATCTCTTAATGCACTTGTAGGTAAAATGTATCTGCATACACAGATCAGTAAATATGAATTAATTAAACATGAAGATGCAATATGTGTTCTGTCCTGCACCATGTTTGCTGTCTTTTTTGTTTTCCTAAGAACACTCCCACCTTTTTGGCAAGATTTAACTCAAGATCTGCATTGCTACATTGTTTTTGCTGCCAGATAAGGAAAGATAAATCCAGACCACATGATTGCTGGCTGTATGGCTTTACGCCATTGGCAACCACCTCCCCCTGGTGACATCAGCTGAGGTGGGGAGACTACAATTTTATACTACAGCAGTCACTTAAAGTGAAAATGAATGTTAACATCTCTCTGGTATGTGTATGCCCTAGTCTACGTGTTTGATCAATGTCCTGGTTTCTTACTGAGAAATGTCCTGCTGGAGACATTGCCATACACATTTAGGAATTAGGGTTAGAATCAATGCTTCTATTAATAAGAAATCTTGCAAATTCTGCTTTGAAAAGAGCTATTTTCTTGAAAGTGAAAAGTACTTTCTCAAGCACCCAACTCCAGTTTTCAAAATACTTCTTTGCAATAGTCCTGAATATGGAGCAACAGGACAGAAACCTGAATTTGTGCAGCTGCAATTTACAGCAATAGAGATGCCCCATAACCAAGCAGCATCTGGGGAAAGGGGCAGTTCAATGAAATGGAAGCTTTCCATGAGAGGCATTAAAGGGTGTTTACATGAGGGAGGGCATTTTTCTTCTTCAAACTTACCTTTATTGTCTGTGCAACTTTCAGGCTCAGCCTGATGCTGCAAATATTTAGGTATGTGCATAAATCAAGGCACAAGTGGTACATGTCTTTCAAATATTAATCCCAATCCAAACATTAAAATTATTCCAACACATCCAATGACAGCATCGTCTCATTCTTACTGCAGGTCCCTACTTTATGTTTAAGTCTATTTGGAGACTGCCAGGCACCCCACCCCAGCAAGCACTGGGTCTCAGGAAAAAGCTGTATGCACACAGCAAGACGGGTGCAATGGAGCCAGACCAGAATGGTGCTGTTGGGCTCAAGTACTTATGAGAGGTAGAGCACAGATATTGCTGTGGTAAATAGGTATGATT
>VYZP01002419.1:0-142780 GCA_013400635.1 Hypocryptadius cinnamomeus | reverse complement strand
GGGGGGGGGCGGTGCGAGAGGGGGCGTGGTCATGAGATGACCCCTCCCGGCGCTCCCCGCCCCTCCGCCCCGCCCTGCCGCGCACGCGCGCGGAGCAGGACGGGCCGATTCACGCACCCAAAATGGCGGCCGCAATGGATGTGGACACCCCCAGCGGAACCAACAGCGGCGCCGGCAAGAAGCGCTTCGAAGTGAAGAAAGTGAGGCCCCGCCGGCGCGCTCCTCCGGCAGCTCCCGGAGGGACGGGGGTGGGCTGGGGCCGGCCTGATGCCAGCGAGCGGGACGGAGAAGGGGGCGACTTCCCGCTCCCTTTACGGAGCCGGGCGCCCGGTTCCGCACCGGAGCGGTGGGAGGGGCGGCGCGAGGCCTGCGGGGAGTCCTGGCGTGCGTCCTAGCCAATGGCTGAGGCGGGCCGCCGCACGTGCAGCGGGAATTGGCCAATCAGCGGGCGCGGCTGGCGGGGGCGGGAGCAGGGGAGCCGACGGGGCCGTGCCGGCCGGGGGATGCCCTGATGGAGGATGCCGTGCTCGGGCTTCCACTGCTCGCTCCCCTCTGACGCTACCGCCCCACGGGCCTCGGCTACTCCATACCCAGAGCCTCTGGGCAGCTCGGACCGGCGAGCAGCCTTGGAGTGCTTCCGCCATCACCGCCGGCCGCTGTGGCCCAGCCGCCCGGGCTGCCCCATGTGCTGCGTAGAATACTTTCTGCAAATGTCTGTGGCTGACTTGTTTTCTCCTTCTTATTTAAATCGAGCCATAACAACGTGTTAGTGAGCAAATGTTTTCATGCCACCCTGGCTTTGCCTCCTCATTCGGAGCAGCCATAATATCGCTCTCCTGTCCAGTGCCACCAGTTTGCCGGCTGGGTCACGGTGATGGTCTGAGGCTCTTCACGAGGGTGTAGAGAAGCAGGGTTAGATTGTGTGGGCTTGTACTAAGGTATAATTGCAGGAAAAGTGACCTCTAGACTGAATATCAGTAAACATTTCCAGTGATTCCTGCTTGTACATGAGTTTGTTTGAAATGCAGCTGCCATCAGTGATGATGGAAACCACTGGATCTGTGCAGAAGGATGTGTTTGGGTGACATAATTGCTTGTCCTTTGGAAATAGGGACAAATATAATGAGAGTGGTAGGAAGTGGCACCATTTATGTGTCGGTGACATTCCTCCTCCCTGGCAAGGTACCAAGACCTTTGTTGCATGTGTGCCTCAGTACAGGTGAGTGGGCCATCAGAGCAGACCATAATGGGAGAAGAGATTAAGTACTGGAGTGTATGGAAGAGATAAGGGTGCTGAGAACTTTTATCTCAGCTGCCTTCAAGTATGGATGAAGTCCATGAGAGATGAGTACCTCAGCCAGAAGGCCAGCTAGACTTAAGTTAGAAGATTAGGAAAACAAAAGAGATCACTACTGGTGCATGTCCTAAAAGATCTAGTAGCATTGTGACTGCTTTTTATATCGGTACTAATGAAAAATTGAAGAGCTTCTCAAAGTCCGAAACTGCCTATCAATACTTGGAACTCAGTGTTCCTCCTTTAATGTCCCAAACTGAGGGAAAGCAATGAAAACATTGAGATGGAAATGGAACACAGGAGAGAAGATTTACTGTAGTACAGTCAGTGCAAATATATACTGGGAAAATGTAAGGGGGGGAAAAATCTTTACTGCTTAAGTAGTAAATGAAGATTGTCTGATTACTAGTACAATATATTGGATTACTTTGTATGTTGAAGGCAGGACCATTTATTTAATGAGTTTACAGAAGACCTGATTATGGTTTTTGTCTGGAGAATAAAAAAGTACCATGTTTTTCTGCATAGCTTGCCCTAAAATCCTCAAACCTTTCCCCTGAATGGGACAGTGCTATTACTTTACTTACTTTACTCTATAAAGTAAGTCTTTGAAAGGTTGATTTGGTAGTACTTTGAAATTTTTATATCCAGCCTTGCTGATAGGTTGTTGCTTATTAACCTTTTGTAGGGAAGATTTTTCAGGAGTCAGTGGAGAATATCATAACAGATTTAGTTCTTGATCCCAACTGCTCTGAAGCGTGATTACTAGAAGAACTGCCACAAATAATGGGAATTCCTCTTAACAAAAATGGCATCTGGATTGGTCTTTCTCCAAGGGGCTGTCCTTTCCTTCAGAATCGAGGATTTGGCATGAGCTGCATCTGGATTCCATTGGATCTTGAATAGAAATCCAGATGTTTGCATTTGTTTCACAAAAAAAAAACAAGTTGGGGGGACTGTGGGAGTTTCCTTGTTTTTGAAATGGGAAGGAGACATTGTGTCTGGGAGGTTTTGGAGGAATGTACCACTGCTTCCTAGTAACCTGAACTCATGTTGAGGAATTACTCTGGACTTTTAAGATTTGTTTTTTCTTAAATATCCCAGCTTTTCTGTTTCAAAAAGTACATGCCATCTTGAAGAATAGTGAGGATTTCTGTCCAGTGTAAATTGAATTACAACTGTGTTTTCTTTTTTCCCCCTCTCTCCAGTGGAACGCCGTAGCTCTGTGGGCATGGGACATTGTGGTTGATAACTGTGCCATTTGCAGAAACCACATTATGGATCTATGTAAGTAAATGGGGAGGGACACAGTTTGAACTTGGATGTGCTGAGCAGCTGAAATTACCCCAGCTGAGGATATAACTCAGCAAAGCTTTCAGTTAGTAACTAATTCTTCTGCTAATCTCTATTTTATGTAATGCTGAAGTCTCATAATCTATTTTTGTGACTTCTGTCACCATACTGCTTCTTCCTCACCCTTTTATTGTAAAGGGTCACTTGATGCCAGATCAACAGACATGATGCTGCTGAGTGTATTTTGAACACAACAAAGGAGAGAAGGAGTAATAATAAAGAGGAACTGAAATTGTTCAGGGTTGACAGGCATTGCTTACAAAGAAAAGTATTATATTTCAGAGTTGCTACGAGTGTCAACTTCTCTATGACACTCATTAAGATGAAGTCTTGTAACACTCTCTGTGTCTGTGTCTGGCAAGGAAAGGCATGGAGCAGCAAATTAATTTGACTCCTCATTCTATAAAACCTACCTTGCCTAACTTAGTACCTGTTATAGTAGGGGGAGTTTTGTAGCCACCTAGAAAAGGATTTGTTCACTTACAAAGGAGAGTAATCAAATGTCAAAATAAAAAGCAGTACATTGTTAGTATTGATTTGATTTTAATTTTTTTTTCTGTATAATCTTGATGGTTCATTTCTATCATGAAATAGATCTGTATGCATGAAGTCACTGTTTTCAGTCCCTTAGAGTATTGGTTATGAGTACAAACCCTTTTTTTTCTTTCCTCAGAAATGACAAAGCACTATTGACACCATAACTGTCCATCTTGTTTCAGTCATGAGGGACAGAAGACCTTTTAACCTACCCCAGATAGAAATTTGACAATATTCTTAAAATGTGAGGCTGGTGGAACCCCCCAAAACAAGCCCAGGTCCAAGGACAGTGCCTGGGCCTGGCCTGTCCTGATCCCATTGGAGCAGTTTTGTTGCACTTTGGTTTTATGTGGACACCCTTGGAACCAATACTATTGATAACTTCCTGTCAATAAGACTGTATGGAAATAAAACACTTCAGAAAAATGAGACTTCAAGTTTATAGGAACAGCTGCTGAAGGATGTACCTGATTTTACTTAATATTTAAATAATAATTACAAAATTACTTTCAGAAGCTTTGTTTGGGTGTTTTTTTGTTTTGGTGGGGGTTTTTTTGGGGTTTTTTTTGGGGTTTGTTTTGTTTTTTTTAAATAAAGTGAAAACACTATAACACACTGGCCTGAACATGGGTTAAGCAGGTTCACTTCTCTTCTTGGGGATAGATATATTTGTATTTTGAGCCAGTTTATTCTTGGTTATTAGACAGGGAATGATAGCACTAAAAAGAGCAGGGATGATGAAATAAGTTGAGGCTCTTTAATGTAAAGATTTCCTTTAGAAGTGTCTCTAACCTGTACCATCTTGGAAAGAAGTTTCAAAAGAAGGTGGACACTGGACTACTACTTAGTCTCTTAGGTTTGTAATGTATTAGAGAGGAAAGCATTTTGCTGACAGGCAAATGGAATTTCAAATAGTTATTAGAACATAAGTTGCATTTATAGAATTTACAAATGTATAGAATAAATATATAAAATTCTGTAATTCAATACAATTATTCATGATAAGAGGGATGTATTTTAAGATAGGAGATGCTGGTGTGTTTCATTCTATCAATCTGCCTCAAAATTAATTGTACCTTCCACAACAGACCAAATACAGTCTCATATATTTGCTTTTTTTTATAAATAGCAAATAGGACATATGGGATGAAGGAGAGGTGTGGAGGACTTGGAAGGAGAATGGACAAATGCTATTTTTCAGTAATAAATTTTGTTTATCAGTTCTTTAAAAAATATTTTTGAAAGCCCTACCAATATGTGTGTGGGAGTTGAGAGTATATAGGTAGATTAGGAAAGACAGTAAAGAAAAAGGCATAGGTAATTTTTTTTCCTTCTTGAGTTGCTCAAGCATAACATGTTATTAATTGGTATGAGCAATGTTATGAGGAGCCTGGACTGCAAATGACAGACTAAAATTGACAGCATACAGAGTAGAAGGCATATCTAAATTGGTATTCTGAGATCAGTGGTGGCTCTGGATTTGCTTACTTCCTTGTTACAGATCATTAATGTTGTTAAAAACCCCTTTAATTAGATTTTCAAACCTAAGATGTGATGGCAAATTGAGAAAAAATTAATAGAATGTGCAGGGAAGAACAACACAAGATTCGATTTGATAAAATGCAGGATATAAATGTCTGCCCCTCCTAGTGATTAAGAGAAACTTAGAATGGGAGAACACTAGAAGAGTGATAAGTAATGCCAGTCATGGTGATGAAAGTTTGTTAATGTTGTAAAGTCAGGCATCAATGCTAAGGTGTCATGCAGTTCTCCCCATGCATGTGACTTATGACTCGGTAATAATGTGATTTAAAGGATCCCCCCTGCCCTCAGTTTTGTTTGTATTCAGTGTACAGAAGGAATGAGTAGATTTTCAGTGTTTTGGTTTCATTCTTCTCTGGAAAGACACAGGTTCTGTTTAGATTTTACTTTAGTCTTTCTTCAAAGGCTTACTCTCTGGTGCTGTCACTGCAACATGGTAAGTTGGGGGGTATTAACAGTGTGTTTAGTATATTGCATTATCTTCTGGTCTAAAATGTGTAATGTCTTATTGTAGTAAGATGACCTGTGTAGCTTTGAACTGTGTAAAATGTGCCATCAAAATACTGTCCCCTTGCTTTGATGGTAACATGCCATGAATCCAGCTTCACAAAGAATTCTGTTGCATAGAATCCAGAGAAGAATTTCAGGATGTTTATTAGGTGGAATGGGTTTGGATTTATTTCTTGATATGTAAATATGCAGGTGATTTCTGCAATAGAAAATGTATAGGAAGTGGGCTGGTTCTTTCAATGCCAAGATTCTGAAGCTGCCATTATATAAGATGCATTTCCACAACTCCCTGAGTTGAAATGCTTCCATTGCATCTTTCACAATTATTTACAGGTATTTCAGGTTTTAGCTGTCGCTTTCTGTCCTCACCTGGAGATACTCTGTCAAAAGTAAGGCAACAGAAGAGTCATTCAGCGTTCCTTCAGTACCTGTTACTATCTTACTCTTATGACTCCTTTTGGGTCAGCAGATGGTAAATAGCTTCTCTTTCTTTCAAGAGCCAGGATCATCAGCTTTCGTTCTAGGATGGAGATTGTCCATGTGTTTTTGTTTGGTTTTTTTGGGTTTTTTTTCAATTTGTTGATATATTGTCCTTTTGTGAAATTAAGCAAGTAGGAGACCAAAAAGTGCTTCAGCTTTTGGGAGGCTCTTTTTTGGCAGTCAAAGGCAGCAGTGCTAGCAGTAGTCTCCAGTGTGTTCAATGAGGGAGCTAAACCTGGATGTCTTGTTGGAAGGGCTTTCCATCACCACCAGAGAACTCCTCCTCAGCCACTTCCACAAAAGTTTGTCTGTCCTCTTAAACTTTTGGGACTGTCATGCTTTAGACTGTCAGTGAAAGTTTAGGTTTGTCAGTGAAAGTTTGAGTAACATTGAACTGAATGTCAGTGGTGCTTCTTTTCCTTACCTAAACCATCTTTCTTCCCTCTCACTCCCAGGCAAAATACAGAGTCCTTTAAATTGTGTTCATGCAGCTCTAATGTGAGGGCCTCTTAGAGAAGAAATAAAAAAAGACAAAATTATGTAAAAAATGGGCTAGATGGACTTCATGTCTAATATGCCCAATATTTTGTTTCTAGCAGGGAAAGAGAAGAAACAAGATAAGTATATTGTGTGCTGGAGTATTTTCCTAGCTTTCAGCAGAGGCTTTCTGAGTTAAACTTTGCTTGCTCTTTGACTTTTTTCCCTTCAGATGAATTTTCTCATCTTTTCCTACTACTCATCTTCTCACCATTATCTGTTACTGTACAGACTCTGGCCAGGTATTTCAAAGTTAACATACTATGCCCCATGACCATGAGTCCATACTGCAGTAACAGTAAAGTTGTTGCAAAGATCTCAGGTATAGAATTTTATAAAAGTATCCAAAGTAATTGATGTTCATCAAGGGTCTTGAGCATCTTCCATAGTCTTAATCAGATTTAGTTTTATTGCTGTATGTATTGAGAGATTCAGGAATTAAGACTGAAGTACTGGATTTTGTTTTCTTCTATAGGGAGGCAAATGATTGAGCTTTGGACTTCCTGCTGTGTTATATCATGTCTTTGATGTAAACCATATGATAAATACAGGTTCACTCAAATCTTGCAGAACAGCTGTTACTACTGAGTTTCTTTAGACATCATTTAGACAGTTTTGAGTAGTTCCTCATGACCAAGGTTAATTGACATCTCTTGCATCTCAGAAAAAATGGGCCTTTTTATTTTGTGCACCTCCACACCTGAAAAGCCTGAAAAATGGAGAAAGGGAAGAATGGGACAGAACAAATAGAGATCACATTTTTTCAGCCAAACCTGTGGGATTTGAAAGTTTTTGAATCTTGAATTGGTGAATCAAATTCCTTTTCCTCTAAGCATATTCAAGCACACGAAGAGTGAACAGAGAATTGGAGCTCATTCAGACATCTTTGCCAGGAAAAAAAAAAAATCTACAAAACAAGAAAGCAGCAAGCCCATGTATTGAGTTCTAAGCTGATCATCTATCAGCAGATCTTTTTATATAATTTGGGCTTGACTCCTAAAGAAGGCATCTTTTAGCAAGAAGTAAAATGTTAGTCTTATAGTTTGTGCTGCTGATGGTGGAGGAGTTAGAAAAATCTTTCTTTCTTCTGAAGTTTCTTCTTGAACTGGAGCAGAAGTGAATTGTTCAGGCCTTAGAATGGAGAACTGACTTGGAGGATTTATTTTCTCAGTGTTGTTCTTCTTCTTTCCTCACTCTTTTTCATCTCCTTCATCTACACCATCTGACACAAAAGCCCAAAACATAACCCAAACTCATAAAAAGTTAGGGTTGGGGATCCTCCTGGGTACTCAGCTCCAAGGTATAAAAAGTCCAAACCATGGTGTATTTCCTATTGTGGATTTTTGGGATGGACTTACCTATCACAAGACTATAAAATAAAGATGTGCAAACTCCAGAAGAAATTGAGCAAATTAATTTGCAAATAAAGTGCATAATGTCTGACAGGAACATATAAGAATTTGTATTGAGAGAAACCTGGGTAAAAAGTTTAAGTAAATGTACTGTCAACTTATCATCAAAAGACATCTCTGTGAACACAAGAGGAAAAAATGAAAATCTTTATCCTTGAAATTTGGGAAACAGACACATTGTCACCAGATGAGCTACGTACTCTTGCCCTCTGGAACTTGGGAATACTAAAAAAGTAGAGGAAGGAGGAAATCAGGATTAAGAATGTTTTGATATGATACTTTTGGAAAAACAGTACACATTAAACCATAGCTCTTGATACTTTCTGGTGTGTTAAATACCACAAAAGAGCTCCTCCTCCCCTGCCTACATTTGCTATTATGAAGGAATCTACCAGTTAGTACGTGTGCATGTGCATCTTCAACTCCTTTGTATATTTGTTCGATCTTTATTTTCACAGGCATAGAATGTCAAGCCAACCAAGCATCGGCTACCTCTGAGGAGTGCACAGTTGCATGGGGCGTCTGCAATGTAAGGAAAACTTCTGTTGTGGAGCTTGTGTGGGGTGATGCTACCCTCCTTTTTTGAAGATGTGGGACAGAATGAGTTCTGTGGCATGTTTCACATAATCCACCAGAAATAAGAATTTTAAAGTCCTTATGTTTGCTAGAATGTAGAAAGGAGAGAAGAAAGTGAAAGATAGAGAGATGTGATAAGACAAAGAAGCAAAGGGAGGAAGATAAGCCTTAATTTTTTTTTTTTTTTAGGAATAATAGATCTTTCATTCTGAGCATGATTTTCCTGATCATGGGCAGCCTAGGAGTTATACCTTTTACTTTCCCCCGCTAATAGGATCACTTGGATGTCAGCCTGCTTGATTTGTCTATGTGCAGGCTAATTCAAAGAGTCAGTCTGGGGTAACCAGCTGATTTCCTTCCAGTTTTGGGGAAGGAAAACATGCTAGTTAACATGCTAGTGGGATCAAATCAATTGGTCCCACTAGCATGTTAACTCCAAACTTGAATACCTCTTAGCTAGCCTGGGTCTGAGTTGGAAAATAAACTATTCCATAGCAGAATAACTTCCTGATCCTCAGTCCCATCTTTACTGTGCTGTGGGATTGAGTTACAACTTGATAATGCTGGAACAGGACCATAAATGTTGCAATTCTATCTGCAGAGGACAAGGGCAAAATTTTTACCCATGTCAGGATGTTCTAATGTCAAAATTATGTTGTTGTGTGTGAGAATGACCACAAGTGGAACCTCTGTTTAAGTAGCTGTATGGGGTAAGAGAACAGTGGCCCTTAGTAAATACATAAAGGAGATTTTTTTTTTCTAATTTTGCAAATTCCTTTTTATTCAGGCTCTGGTATCTCCTGCAAACTGACAGAAAGCTTCCTTCAGCATGTATACATTCATGTCATCCTTGCTAGTCACTCTGAAATCCTCTCTTTTCTTTCTCATTATGCTTCTTATCAGCATCTGCTCTGCAAATTTTGGCAGCTGCTAAACTCTGCACTCCCTCCTTCATCAGAAGTCAGTCAGTTACCACTGTATGCACTGTGGAACAGGCTCCCTGCTGCTGTTTCACTAATGTTTCCTCCTCTCTGAAAATGTGGATCAGTTCCTTGGTGTTTAGCAGCTAATTGACTGATCAGTTGTCCCCACCTTTGCCTGCAAACTCTTGCTACTCTCTTCTTACTGTGATGCTTTCAGTGGTAGTTTTCTCATTGAGGTGCATTCATACAATCTGAAATTATGTGATCTGAACTTTGTCTTCCAGCATGCTTTCCACTTCCACTGCATCTCTCGCTGGCTCAAAACTCGCCAAGTATGTCCGCTGGACAACAGGGAATGGGAGTTCCAAAAGTACGTATCCTGCACACATTGCAAGATGAAAAGTCCACTTGTCCTGTAAATATAATTGTCAGTGTCAGATTGGTGTGTCTGAGGGCATAGTTGTGGTTCAGAGAGTTTCTTTCCTTGGTCACCTGGTTCTGAGTGGGCTCTGAAGGAAGTCCAAACAGCTATGGGGTATGTAGGAGCTGTTAAAAAGTAGTGATTTCTACTGACATTCTCTCTAAAGAATGGAGAGCAGGAGAGAAATGGAATTACCTAGAAGTGGAGTCTCAGGTGAATACTCTGCTGCTGCATGAGCAATTTGGGTTTAGAGGATGACCTGAATTCAGCTGCTTGGGTTCCAAAGTGTTTCTGCTGAGGTGCCAGAGATCTTATTGGGTCCCTCTGGTTGTCTTGAGGATCTGTTTTATAACTCTGATAGCCTCAGAGATTAATAACAGCTGATTTCCTGGCATCTGGAAGTCAAGTGTCCATGTAGCCATTCCTGCAGCTTTGGCCCATTTATTTATAGTTGCTGTATTGTTTGTTTTATAATGTTTTTTAAAGGTCTCCTGTCAAGAATAGTAGGAGGAGATCCAAGAATGGGTTTCTGAGGGGTAGTCATATTTTGAGAGGTAATTATTCATTGAGAATAGTTAGGAAGTTTGCCTATCACTTGCTTCATTCTGCACCATTGATCTAGTAATTTTTCTTAACTGTAGATTGTCCCTCTCCCCACCCACTTAAAAAAAATTAAAATAATTCTAGTCAGAGTCCAGACTGAAACAAAGCAAAACAGGTATTACGACTGTTGAGGATTGTGTTTGGACTCTGGTAGACAGCCAGTTGTGCAAATCATCATTGATGTGACAACTGAAGTACCATAGTTTTGAAATTAAGATGTTTTCCTGAACACACAGTGAAAACTGAGTGCATGTTGCCTGGCTAATCACTTCATAGTGCCCAGGCAGCATGATGAGAAACAGAGACATGAATTAATATTTTCTGATGTGTGCTCAGTCTGGGCCTGTGACAAGTTTTGGCCCTGCTTCATACTGGGTATATTTGAAGTGGGATTCAGGGCAAAAGATAACTGGTACTGAGATCTCTTGCACGTGGTGTTGTGGATTGCTCAGGCTCTCTTCTAACTGGTGCCTGGGTAGAGTTTTAGGGGAAGTGAAATCTTAGGAGAACTTCCTAAGATTTCCTTAACAGTATTTCATCCATTTACATGTTAATTATGCTGTGGTAGAATGAAAATAAATCCACCCAGAGCAGCACTCCTATGAACTGTAATTTTTAAAAGAGCATTAACTTATTGTCTATTTGCAGGTATGGACACTAGAGGGATGGTCACACGCTCCTTGTTATGTCATCGATCTCAGTTGTTCTTGTCACTATGGGTTTGTTTTAGTGACTTGGAAAGTCAGTAATGTATACGATTCTTCTTTCATGCTAATTTCTTCCTATTGTATACCACTGAATAAAGTCTTGCTGGAGCTTCCTGTCAAAGTGTTTTGTCTTGTGTTCAGGAGCGGGCAGTCAGAGCATGAGGGAGGAGAATTATCTGCAGACCGGGACTTAAACTAAGCTTTACTCTTTAGCTGGGGAGTGCTGCTTTTTTGCTGTGCCAGGCTTTTGACTGTGAGTTTGGTTCTACTCCCACACAAATGAGAACCACACCTTTGGCTCACTGAGGTCAGGGTTAAGCTCCATTGTGTAGTGCAGTGGGTGCAGGACGTGGCCTGGCTAAGAGTAGTATATACAAATAGCTTTTTGTGTGGACATGCTTTATTACAGCAGAGTTGAAATGATGATCTATAGAATTAGGGGTTATGTCATCATTAGAAACTGTGCTCTCACTTCTGCTCTTGAATTTGACTAGACGACCTCCCCTGCAGAGGAAATTTTCACTAACTTCCCAGTTCCAGCTGTTTAGCTTTGGGGAACAGAAACGGGATGTCACTTTTTGTCAGTGTTCATAAAGCACTTTCATGTGTTGAGTGAAAGTAAACTCAGGAAATTCATGTGCTAGATTGGCTGGAAAGCTAAAAGTAAGTGGTATATAAGCAAACCAATTCTTTATTTGCTTTCTAGTGGTATTTTTCCTAGTTCAAGTCCAACTGGCCAAAAAATCATTCCTTTGAAAACTACATAATGTTCTGTTTGGTGTCTCCTCTGCCACATGGCCTGGTATCCTGCTCACTGCATCAAATTTTACCCTCTATGTCAACAGCCTCAGCAGATGCTGGGAACTGAAACAGCATCCAAGAAATTCTTCCTGCTATGAAAGGCTGCCTCTTTATGTCAGTAGTGGTAGACATGGTAGTTTTCTGTCCTTGGCTATTCATGATGCCATCTTTGGATATCATTTTTTTGCTAGTTACTGAGGATGGGAAATTTGATAGCTGATGTTAAACATTAGTGTATGCTGTAGTGATAGGGGCTAAAGATGGCCATTGACAGAACCAAAACTTGCAGGTTTTCCATAATTGCTGGGCCTTTTTCTAATCTGCAGCAAGCAAATGTCAGGATTATTTTATCAATTGGTGTCATTGCTTTGAAATTATATGGCTCACTGTTTTCCACCCTTAAGAAGAAAACAGGAACAAGTAGGACTAGAAGAGTTTATAGCTAGACAGTTTATTTACCATGTTACTTGGTAGAAAGCTTATCCTGAATTTGTCAGGTAGTTTTGGTGATGGAGGCAGGAAGGCAACTGAAGAGGAGGGGGAAGATGATCTCAACAGTGGTCAAAGTATTCACCCAGGCAACAGGGTATCCAGGTTAAATGCCATTCCCTGAAATTTGAACTCCTATTTAATGACCTGTTGAGATGAGTGAAATGTCAGCTGTCCCTGTTTTTGGTTGTCCATTTTGTTTGCAGTATTTGGTTTTTCAGGACCTGGTATCCAGATGCTCACCCATTTATATCTTTGAAACTTTGTTTTGGGTCCAGCTACACGATTCTGATTCATCCCTCTTTCATCTGTGCATATTTCCCTGAGCATTATTTGTTTTAGCTGGGGACAGAAATGTTTTCCTCTCCTCTGTGGTTTGTGTGCATTTGCTTGAGGCTGTGCCTGCAGAAAGACAAGGGGGTTTGGTATTTTTTATTGCCTTTTTTTTAATGTACCCTCCAAATGGTTGGCTACAGGCACTCTCCCTTAAACACCCTTTGAAACTCTGCTCTGCTGCAGTGCGTAAAACTCTGTTAAATTTGATTTTAGATTGCTTTTGTAGTGTCTGTCCCAAACCTGGTTTTCCCAAATGGAAAAATACAGAGTGTAAAGCACCAATTGCTTGCATGCCCAGGAAAGAAAATCCTTTTTCAGCTGCTGCCGGTTGCAGTGGCCCTGCTGCCACTTCCCCTGCTGCAGAGGTGACGGGCCATGGCTGCTGCAGCACAGGGCTGCCGGCAGCTCTGTTTTCTGTAGTGCATTAAGGCTTGTGTTTGGAGAGACAAGGAAAAGCTTCAGCGAGTGAGCTCAGAGAGAGGCTGTGTGGCACAGGCAGCACCAGGTGAATGTGCAAGAGATCTCTTTTATCCAAGGGCACCAAGTGCCCCATTTCCCCAGGGAATGTTTGCTTGCTCAGGCTGGTTTCTGTCCTAACTTACTGTTCAGCCTCTCCACATCTGCTAGGTGTGGGAGAAAGCCCATTTATTCCCACTGCCTTTTTTCCTGAAGCAACAATCATTTTTGACTACAGCTTCTCCTTTTTGCAAAATACAGAGAGCTTCTTGGGGAGGAAGGAGGAATAGGGCACATTTCTAAGTATCCTGTGGGGAAGATAGGTGCACAGGGGAGAAAAGACCATGTCAGTGCCATTTGCCCTTCCTGTAAATGGAGAATGCATTTGAACCATGGATTTGAAAATAAAATCAGGAGAGAATGACAGTTAAAACTGCAGAGAACAGTGTATCCTGCAGCTGCCTGGCTTAGAGAAAAACAAATCACTGGTAGACCTGCTGTGGAGCAGAAGGTAATTTTGACTTTTCTGATTCTTTCTACAAGTCTGTCAGCAGAAGCAGGCTGCATTGGTGAGCAGGCCATGGCAGAGAGCAGCCAAAATGACCAGACAGTGACTTCCTTCTCTGCCTTTTGCAAAGGAGACAATGAGCTCCAGGTGCTGCATGGCATCGGCTGTGCCTTGTGTGCTAAATCCCTCGGTGGTCTTGCTTTAAAATGCCAGAATCAGGACAATGTGACACCAGGATGACACAGCACATTGGGCTGCGTGGAAGTAGGAGGGGATGGATGGGAATTTTCCTGTCAAAATCACTACAGACCATACATTAAAAAAATGCCAGGCTGTCAGGAGTCTGCTGGTTGAAAAATGCCTGAATGTCTGAGAAAAATGGCTGAAGCCTCAACCAGTTTTCCAGGTTTGTAGCGACACTCTATGGAGTGAACTTCATCATCATGTTCTGCTGCAGTCAGATAAGGAGGGAGTATCTGTGGAGATGCAGCTGTTTAGGCTGGGAAGAGGAAGATTTGCAATTGATTTGTGTGGTCTTGTGCAAATACCCCTTGCAGGGGAGCCCCAGGAGCTGGTCCCACTTCTCTGTGGTCAGGTGTGATGGTGAAACCCCAACCACACATGAGAAAATACACCTTTGAGTGTGGAGTTGTCTGTGTGCAGGTAAGAAAGGGGCCTGCAGCTGTCAGGCTTCTCCCACCATCTCCTAATAAAGAAACATGGCATCCCCAAGTGGTCTGGGACCACATCAGCAGAGCTGATGTGAAGATGAGCTAAGCAGCACTAGTGGTGTGTGAGCCACAGCAAAGCCTGTGCAGACAGCTGAGCTTCCAGGATGGGAGCACCCACTTGGGAAGATCTGCACTATTTCTGAAAAACTGCCTCCTCCAAAGGCATCAGGGCAGAGAATGGCAGTAACACCACTTCCCTGACTGACTCTGCCTTGAGTTTCATTTTTTGAGCTAAAAAGGAGCAGCCAGGAATGGGGGGAAAGATAACTCAGGGATGGGCAGAGGCAGAGACCAAGACTAAGTCTCTGTGTTGCTCCCACTGTCAGGGAGGCAAGGAAGTCTTCTGGAAGATGGGGCCTACCCTTGGTGAGGAACACAAGCTCATCCCTTTGTCAATGTAGGGGTGATTCCACATTGTATTTGGGCAGCAAGAATGTGGTGCTGTCATGGAACAGCAGAAAGGCACCTGCAAGGTGTGGAGCTGATGCCTGTGAAGCCTTGCATGGCCAGCACGCTGCCGGCCCTTTCCTGGACCGCTATGAGCTCCCATCCTTCTGCCCTATGGCAGCTGCTTTGTTATCCAACAAGAGGATGAACTGCTTGGCCCTGTAAGAGGAGGCACTGGCACCCCAGATTGCTCACCCCAGCCTGGGTGACAGCCATCACTGCCTAGAGATCCCCAGGCCATGGCTGGAGGAAAAGAGGAGGAGGTGACATTGCTGAGGGTATTTTCCTAATGCAGGTTCCTCTGGGAGCTGGAGGGGAAGAGGAGGATGGGTGTGGAGAAGCATCCTTTGTCTCCCTGCTTTGCTCACCACCTTCTCCCCACAAAACCTGTGGGAAGAGCGAGCTCTTCTTGCCTGCTTTTGCTTTTCCTCACAAGCTCCCTCTGCCAGTATTGCTGCTGGGTTAATCTGCTGTGAGGAAACACACCATTCCCCCACCACAGGCTCCATACATTGCTCAGTTTTGCTCCCCAGTGCAGCAGGCTTTGCAGTAAGCCTGTTATTGCTCGCCACAGGACAGCTTGGTGCGTGGATGGTTTCCACATGCCCCTCACCCCACCACCCCCCTCTCCCATTGCCTGCTGCTCACTCTGGTCTGTTCTCTGCTCTCCTCTTTTATTTCCCCTCTCTCTGATATGGTTCCCATGGAGATCCAAGGTACCAGTGGTACCTCTGCAGCCTGAGGGAGGGGGTTAGTGGAGTGATTTTGGGCTCACCTGGGCTGATATTGCATTCAATCCCAGAAGTCAAGGTGCTACAAGTTCTGTTTTGTCTCTCTGCTACTTGACTCCTTCACAACAACAGGGCATTGGTCTGTTCTTTCCCTTTTTTAGCAGCTTTCCAACCTCTCTCCATTGGACACAGGAGGGGTAGCTCGGCAGGTCTTTGCATCCTGCCATACCTAGCAATGGTCCTGATTGTAAAAGAAAAAAAAAAAAAAAGAAAAAAAAAAAGAAAAAGGCATTTGAGGTTTGATTTGAAAATCCATTGGAAATTAGCACCAACTGATTTTGAAGAGGCCAAATCTGAGTGTGGGGATGCACCACTGCCTGTTGCCTTGAAGAATTTACCCACTCCACTGCAGCAGCCTGGAATTTGCCTGTTTGCTGCCTTTTCTTTACATATGACTGTGAATATGGCTCCATCACCTGATTTCTTGGTCCTTGCATGAAAGGTGAGTCCTGACCTCACTGCTCCAACATATAAACCAGGAACACAGCAGAGCAGTTTCCTTTGGAAAGGAATCAGATGTATCAGCATGGTAGGTATCAAAACTCAAGATGGGAATGCAAAGTGCCAGTGCTTTGATGGTACCCTTGAGAATGTGTGCTTTTCTTCTGATTGTGCTGTTCTTACTCTCGTGTCCTCTTCATCTTCCTGTGCTGGATCTCAAATGGATGTTTATTTTCTGGGAAGGGATTTAAAGGGAGTCTTCTTCTCTTGAGATGCAGCCTGCCTAATATCCTTTTCATCCTCCTTCCTCTCCCATGTCCTAAAAGCCACCATTTCCAATGGAGATCAAAAAGGGCATTAATCTCCTGTCTACTCACAGGGAGAAGTGCTATGCTGTTGGAGCAGTCTCTTCATTACAGTTGTATTGGATGCATTGAAATTAATAATTTTGGTATTTTAGACATCAAACATTATGATTTTTTAATGAAAAATATGGGCTTGGATGTTTTGTATGCTCCTCCCCCTCCCACCCTTCACCAAATGTCAGTATTGTGGATTTTTGGAGCCATGTGCTTGCCAAAATCCATCCCAGAGCTGCAGCCTTTTCTGTAAAACATGAGTTCAATTTTGCATGGTTTCAGTGTACAAGTCATTATGCTTGTCACAAAACCCTTTTACTCACGTTTGGTTTTGGGGATGAGAGATGGCTCCAGGTGCCAAGGCTCTCATGTCCACTGCTCCATGCAGAGTGAGTGGCCATCCATCTCCCTCCTTAACTAAGTAGAGACCAAACATTTAAATACTCTTAAATCACTGATCTGTGCAAATTTCAGAGATGAAAGCCTACAAAGAAGGACAACAGCTGTGCAAGGATTGTCCTGAGCCTCTGGTTTCTACAGAAACCTTCCAAGACTCCCTAAAGGGACTTGTGTGAGAAGCAACCCAATGTTATCCTTAGAGTGTATATTTTGGGTGTCTCTTGGTGCCACTGTGTGCCTTTCCTGTGGGGTGGTAAGATGGCAAAGAAGTGTTGCTCCCAGGTAGGAGGCAAAATGAGATACCCCTTCTTTTTTGAGCCATTTTAGGACAGATACCATTTTATCCACGTGGAATCTTCTTGAGATGTTTCAGGTAAACATGAATCCCAATGAGTCTATTGGACAACTTCCAGAAAGGTAAAATTCAGAAAGCAGAAAGGCCCATGCTGCATTTGCTTCAGGGGATTTTTACCTATTTCCCAGACCCTGTTCCCATGCCCCCTGATGTTATCCATGAGCCTCAGCTTCATTTCAGACAATAGTCTGCTGATGATAAACCCAAACCACAGTATCTTTTTGTTTCAGGCACCACCCACCTTTAAAACCTGAGACCGGTACCCAGAGATGTTCCTTCTGCTCCCATATTACATGTGACATCTCTCCAAAATTGTTTTTAGTGTTTCTGCAACCACTGTGCTCATGCAATATTTCTGTCCTAGGTTGTGGCTACCTCGACCACCTCACTGACATGGCTCATCCTGCTTACAGCTGGAGACCTCCAAGGGGCAGGATGGCATCCATGGGAGAGTGACACAACAAATCCTCAAAATCACAAGCAACCGCAGCATTTGTGCCGCAAATCCCTGTTAGAACCTCAACCATTACTTGTTTGGTGGCCATTTCCTCACCTGTGCTGTAGGTTGCATTGGCAGAACGGAGCTACAGATGATGACGGTGGGCGTGGATTTGAGGTCACTGTTGATCAGCCATCTACTGAAGCTAAAGGAGTTCCTGGAAAATGAGGCAGCCTCATTTACTTTCTCCTTTCCCACTTCTCTTCTGGAATCAGAATACCAGTTTAGGCTCACTCCCTTGAGTGCACTGCCAAGCTCTTTGAGCTGTCTATAACTGTAGTATCTTCATCAGTGTTTAATAATCCTTGGTCATCTCTGAGCAGCAGCCCATGAAGATGTCATGCCTCTGACAGGAGGCACCTGTGGTTGGTCCTATCTATTGTGGCAGCACGTGCACATCAGAGCTTTGCACATAGAGCAGACGTGCCTGAGGTGGGGACGATGAGCTCAACCCAGTTCCCTTTTGCTGCCCATAAATCACATCAGAGTATATCAAAGCCTTGAACTGTCAGCGCTACCTAGATGTAAATACCGTCATTATCCTAAGTAAAATTAACAGTTTATCAGACTTCCTGTGCTGAATCTTTTTATTACAGGTTTGGTTTGGGTTTTTTTGCCATTACAGATTTGATTTGCCATAGAGCTTATGTGACTCTGGATTATAAATCTCTGGCTTTCAAACACTACCTGACATCATGAGCTGTTATAGCAGCTAATTGGCAGCTGCTCAGTGGCTTCTTTTGCTTCTCTCCTGACTGCCCTGAAATTTTCAGGTCCCTTTCAAAAAAAGGTGTTCCCATGCAATGAGTGATGTTGGATCCTTACCAAGGTCCTATGGGGTCCAGGCATGGATGCAACCCTAGACAAATAAAGCAATGAGCCTCTGCCAAGGAGAACATGGGGTGGCGAGTGTGAGGAGGGGAAAGGACTCGAGCCTTCCTCATGTGCAGCAAAGTAGAAGGCAGCAGTGTCACACAGTGAGCACGAGGATGGTCTCTTCAGCCCACCATCCCCACCAGTGGCTGCCATCATGGGCTGCCTCCACATTAGGGGAGGCTGCTGACAGCAACTGCCAAGGTAGGAGCTTCAGAGAGGCACCTGCACAAAGCTGTGCTAGTATCACAAGTTATTTATAACACAGTCAAAGCTTCCTAACCATTGTATCAGGCTGCACAGTTCGAGTCATATGAAATAACCTTATTTTCACCCTATCAGAACAAAATTACTCCAGTAACAGGGAAGCAATTGACAAAGCCTGGTGCTGCGTTTTCCACTGCCCACCTCTCTGCAGCAGAAGACAGAGGAGAGTCAGCACAGGCATTTCACCATGAGTTACAACTGACAAAAAAAGGGGGCTGCATTTTGAACACATTAAAAAATGAGCCTTTTTCCACACACACCTTTGCACAGCATTAGGAGACAAGGAACATTATTGCTTTTGTCCCAATGGGTCGTGGCATGAGAGGATCATCTTAGTGTTTTTCCTGCCTGTTCAGTACCTCTCCATCAGATCCACACTTCCTGAAGATGATTCAGAACATGAAACATGACAAAACAAAACTCATTTTAATAGCTTGTCTTGGCCAAGGCCAACTAGGAATATAGCTGTGTTATTATTGTGAGCTGGAACACCGAGCTATTTACTTCAGTCACAGGAATAACAACAAAATAGCAGCCCATGGTGTTGGCATGGGTAGAGCCATAACTAAAATATTACATACAAAATAGAAAAAGACCTGGAATAAACTCCTTATTATGGATCTAAAATATTTTTTCTTGGACAAAATAGGCTCAGAAAGCTCCAGCAGCTTGTGAGAGTCTCCTTGAAAAGTGGAGTTTTGTCCAACCTCTGACTGGAAACGTCTGACATCCTAAGGATGAAACACTGACACTCCTGTCTCCAGATGAAAGCCAGGGTCTGAACACTGGTACTACAGTGATGAATAAAAGCTTCAAGGCTGGAGACTTAAGAAGGACACAACATTTAAACAAAACAATTTTACATTTTGGGCTGAATAGAGTTCTGGAACCAGGGTGAGCATTGAATATGTATATCCATTCCCAGCCATTGAAAAATGAGAGCTGCAGGTAAAGTAAAGTAAGAGTAGGCTGAATTCCTCATCATGAGACTAACATAATTAGGTTGGGGTTTGTTTTGCCTTGCTTTACTTTTCTTTTAATTAAAAGGCTCTCTGTACAATTTTGACAAGTATTTTCACTGTTTATGGCTATCTTCTTTCCAGGGTTTCATTCCCCAGCCGGACCTGAGCAGCTTCCCCCAGCCATGTGGATACAGAGGAGTTTCATTCTCTGGGGACAGCACTCATCTGAAGTACAAAACAGGAGGCTATAATGTAGAAATATCTATGCTAAAATCTGCTTAACTTTGAAAGAGGAACAGACTGTTTATCTGGTTTTACCAACATAATGTCCTTCAGTTTTGTTCCAAATTTTCAGTCTATCTTGGACTATCTTTTGCATCTTAAGTAGATCAAGCTGTCCCTAAATGCCCCATGAACATACCTGAAAGCAATATGTGCTTGTACTTCGAGCATGTCTTCTTCTTCTTCTTCTTCAGTCCACTGGAGGAATCTTTTAAAACTACCCTTCAAAGTGCCACCCAAGAGAAGGAAGGGTTCCCTCCATGGGATTTCAATTTTCTCTCTCTGTTCTGGACACTTGGTCCATCCACCCTGCTCTGCACCTCCCCATTTCCTCAGCCTTGCCTCTGCCTGCTTCCCATACATTTCCAGGCACTGCTGGGGGAGACCAGTGCCACCAGCTCTACTGAGCCAGGAGGAGGCTATGGGAGGCAGCACCAAAGACCTCCAACAGCTCGTTCAGGAAAATGGCTTGGGTTTGGGGTGGTAGGTCCTCTCACCCCCATTCCAAACTGCTGTGAGTTGCAGACATGGATACAGGTGCTTCCCCCCATCTGTATATGTCCGTGGCAACTTTTAGAGGAGACATAAAAGCTGTCAGAGCTGCTCTGGCTTCCTTCTTTCCTTGGATTTCCACTACCGTTTTTCCTCTCACTCGTACTTTGGGATCAGCTGCAGTATAAGCCATACAGAGGCTTGAAGAAGACAAGGTAATGTGCTTCTCTTGGAAAGTATGAGCTTCAAGGTATCTAGTCCATGGGCACAGTTGCGTGCAGAATGGTGTTCAGAAGGACAGCAGGAAGAGAAATACAGAAGAGTCCCAGCTCTGCCTTTGTGAAAAGGTTGTGTGCAGCAAGAGGAGCTGAAAAGCTCTGCCACACCCGTGCTCGCTCAGTCTGACTCTGCGGCTTTTCCAGGACATCAGGCTCATCCTCCACCTCAGCTTTCTTGTTGGCAGGCCCGGGGAAGCAACACAAACATCTGTAACACAGGTTTAGAAGTGATTACTCAGAGTCTACAATGCTGTGGATCAGAAAAGTGCAGGGCAAGCACTTTTATTTATTTAGGTGCTAGACATGTATGGTAATTACTCAGTGCTTGTGTGTTTGGGTGGCTTTCTAAGTTGGAAAAAAACCAGACTGCCACAATCAGTCACCAGTAAAGATGCATAAAGAAGACGAGCTGAGGTAGGGAAGTTTCTGTAGTGAGTCATGGCACAATTACAAGTAATTTGTCAGTGAGTTCCCATCCTCATCCTTGTCTGTCCAAGCCATTTCCCATCCCATTGGGTGGCCTCCAGGCAGTCGTGTGCTGCTGATGCCACAGCATGCAACATCCATGTGCATGGCCCTCGTCCTCACCTGTCTTCTGTGAGCAGCAGTGCACAGGTCCTCCTGCACGCCTCTGGGAGTATCTTTTTTCCTCCCCAAAATCTACTCTTTGGGGTATCTTACAAGGATTATCCAGAATGTAACAGAAATACATGTTGGGACTGAAATGTGAGCTCTTCGTTTAGCAAGCCATACTGTTTTGATACAAGGAAAATCAAAAATCAATTTGCTCCCTCTCCTTCTGCACACACATTGTTAGAAACATAGACTAAATTAATTGCAGGAACATCATGCACCAGAGGGGTAGAGAAAAAAAAATTCAAAGCCTTGTAGTACAACTCTAACAGCATTTCATGTTCTCTGGGGTTTTCACTTGCAGTGACTCTGAATCAAGGTTTCAGTCACACAGAATTTAATGCCAATTTTTATTCTGCTCATTCCATGCTGGGAACATGCACTTGACCTCTGTGAAAATACACATTAAGGCCTCAATGCATCAGTGCTTTTTTGAGTCTTGGATATGAGCAGGCCCCTAAAATTATTTCTCTCTTTAGTCTTTTAACAACAAGCTTTTTCTTCCTTTCTTCTCTCTGGGTCTGGATTAGCAGATAGACACTATCCATCTGTGCCAAAGTCCCAGCTCCTGGGCGAGGTGATGAAACTGAAATTTCAGCTTCAGGAGCTGAGATTATTTATTTTTATAAATTAAACTTTCAGTATTTCATCATACTGAGAGGAAATTTGAAAACATCACCGACAAGACGTTGGCTGAAGTCTGTGGACATGCTGGAGCTGTAGATCAAACAAGAGATGCACCGCACCATGCATCTCAACCAGGACTTAATGAGAAGGGCTATTTCTACAAGGGCTTCTTCCTTCCTTCCTTTCTTTATGGCTGGGGTGGCCTTTCACTGGCATATAAATCTGGCTGTTGGGGTAGAAGATTTGGCAGAGGTTTCTCTTTACTCCCAGAGGTGTGGGAGTCTCACAGCCCAATGACATCATACCAAAGATAGGGGATGTTTGACATCATACTGAGGATGGGAGACTCCCCACCACTGAATTGCCAGCAGAGGGTATTTTGGATCACCTTTAGAGGTGATTTGAAATCTAGAAGATTGCAGAGTGCGTCTGGCTGCCGGCACAGAGCAGTGAGCCCCGCAGATGTGCTGTATTGTCCCTGGGGGCTCCTGCTGCAGCCTCTTTTGCAAGGCTGCTTACAGGACAGGAGGACCTGATAATCTTTGAGAGCACCTGCTTCATGCCTCCCATCAGGAGTGCTGTGATCACTGCAATCTCTACCTGTTTGTTACTGGGGGTGAATTTTTCCAGTTCAGTGACTGAGGTGGAGGAGAAGGAGAAGCTCTCCAGGTGCTTGTGAGCAAAATGCTTGTCTTGGAAAATGAATCCACCAATATTTTATGCAACCAAACATCTTAAAACACATGATAATGAATGTTCTCAGTAGATCTTCTCTATAGGATTATCTTCTTCTCAGAGCATGTTGGAGCCTGGATGTGTCAGGCTCCTGGCCCATGGAGGTTTGCTGAGGGGACACTTACTTTCTCAGCTCTGAGTGAGGAGATTTGTCAGATAAAACTGAAGCAAGCAGTTAGCAAAATTCTGGTCACTTTCTTTGCCATCAGTGTGTGCATCTTCTCAAACAGAAAGATTTTGCAGCCATCACTCATGCACTTTCAACCCCCATGCCATGCCAGTAGATTGTTCTGGTTTTTCTGTAATAAAGGAGCTCACTCTGGATCCTGCTGATTTCAAGTATTCACTTCCTCTTACTATCTTTTTTTTGTTTGTTTGTTTGTTTGGGGTTTTTCCCTTGAGAAAGCGAAAGTAATTTGCCTGTTCTTGCAAGATCTGATTTGCCCGTTCCCTTCCCCAGGACTGACACATGGCTGCTGGGACCAGGAGGTGACTAAGGGCTTTGCTGCAGCCGAACACGGAGCAGAGAGCCCTTTGCAAAGTTGTGTGTTACATAGCGGGAAATGCTAAACATGATGAAACAGTTTCAGGGCTCAGCGTTTCAGCATCCGATTACTCCCAGGCCAGGATGAATCACCCTGGAGCTGCTGCAACCTCAGGCAGGTGCCGCCTCCAGAGCCCTCCCACCACCTTCCCCACGGCCTTTCCCATCCCCTTGCAATGTTTTATCCAGCAGCAGCAGCAGCAGCAGCAGCAGCAGCAGCAGCAGCAGCAGCAGCAGCAGCAGCAGCCACACTGGCACTCTTCTCACTCAGAACTCTTCTCTCCCTTCAGTTCCAGCACGATGACTGGAGCCTGTCTGGCATGGTGGGACATTGTCGTGGACTCACTAGACAGCAGCAGCAAAACAGGAGAGGGAACCTCTAGCTGTGAAGTTTAGGGTCTCTCAACCATCTCCAGGTTTCCCTGAGCCTGTGCAATTTCCTGAGAGCAGAATCTGCTGCTGCTGGATATACCCCATTCTGTGGAGAGGCAAAGGAATTCAGCAACCCTAAAAGCAATAAATCCAGCTGCAGTAAAAGGGCTGTAGGGTCAGCCTCCCTCAGAGAAGCACAGAAACCATGGTCACAGAGTAGGGGTGAGCTTGAGAGGGAGCTGATAATCCCAGTGAGTTCTGCAATCTGTTCATATGCTGCCCACACTGATGGCTGGGGTTTGGTCCTGGGGTTTAAGATGTCCATGGGGTGTTCCTGAGGAATTCAGAATCCCAGCTCATCCCTGCTTTGTCTTGATTGCATAAATGACCCCAAAACAACACACCTCTTGGGGTAGTAAGGGGCTGAACATGCTCATCGTCAGGTCTCCCACTGGCAGTGAGAACACAACTTCCCTGCTTAGCATAGGTGCTGCCAAACAGTGTGGTTGGGAGATGTGTCCTCTTCTTCTTTGCACAGCACCTTCTGGATCCCCAGGGCTCTTCCTTGTCCCACTGTGCCATGAGAACTGGGATTAGTATCTGCTGCAGAGCCTGTCCCACCCAGAGGCATCACCATCCACTTCTGGATATCCTGCTCACACCACTCTGAGACCTACTTGTAGCTCCAGAAAACAGACATTTGAGGGGCTGCTGCAGGGTAAGCTTGTGACTCAGTCCAGTTAAATGGTGGATTGTGATTGAATTGGAAACTGTTTGAAACTGGGTCCATCAGTAAAGTTGGGTGACCAGAAGGTGGTTGGTTTTATAGTTAGAGACAGGTTATTTAGAAAAATAAATAAAAAGCCATCAATTATGTGATATTTTATTGATTTGTCCTGAATTCAATTGCTGTTCTTTCAACTCCCTAAGACTAAAGTATAGTAAAATAGGGGGTTTTCAGCCTCCTTTTCTTTATAGCAAAAGATAAGATTGATACCGAGCCAGGGTACTGAGCTCTACCATGAGATCCTGGCTGCAAACCTGGCCCTCCATTCCTTGCCTCAGGCCTCTTCCCATTGCTACACCAAGGGCTAGATGAAAAAGACAGGTCCTTTCCAAAGGGACTCAACCAAACAGATTCACAACGTTGTGGTTCTGTACATAAAACCGGAAGGTTTATCAAAACCTGCTGTTGATATACCTTGTGCCATTTAAGCACATTTCTTAAGGAATGCTGCTATGTTCTAGAACACCAAATCTAAGAGCATCCTGTAATGCTCTATAAGTAAAAACATTACGGTATCTAAAAAGAAAGTAGTTTATTTTGACTATCCAGAATGAATGAACACTAGCAACCAAACTACATGAAAACACAACTAAAACCATAGTCCTTATTTTCTGTATTTGAAAGCATTTTGTTTTTCTCCCCAATAATCTCTTGGTTTCATGTGTATACATTTTTATTATTAGTAACATGGCATCTCTTTTTAAACTACATTTTGAGAAATAAGATTTCCTCATTGATAATCTCAAAACTTCAGAACAAACCATGAGTTCCCAGCCAAAGAGCTCTTACCGTGTCAGCAAAAGATGCGAAAGATTGAAATGCAACAAAAGCAAGGAGAGGTATTTAAATTCCTTTGAAGGAAAATAACTCTCTAAAATATTACTATCAAATGCAGAAGTGCTAACATTTGTCAAAGCTGAACAGATCTTCACCTCCTAGGACTGCTGTGAGAGAGGGATCAGAGCAGGTGGAAAAATATGCAGAAGGCAAGGAATAAAAACTCTCTCTTAACAAATAGGGGCAGAAGCCCTGGAGAGGGAATAGGCCAAGAAGGATACAAATACAAGTTGTGATCCTTCATTAAAATAATCATCAAATCAGAAGTGCTATGACCTGGTAGGTAAAAGCTTTAGCTTTAAGCTGGGAGGAGTGACCACTAGGGTTTGAAATGTCCCTTGGTGATGAATAAGCAGGTGAGCAAAGGTGGGTGCATTTACCATGTGCACACTCAGAGGCTTCAGCATCACTGCTCCTCTGTTTCATTCATCCCCTCCTTGAGTTGGGAGCACCAAGAAGGAGATCTCCCTGGGCTTCCCACAGGTCTGCTCCAGGGCAAAATTGCCTTTAGGCTTTAAGGGTTCTGGTCCATCCTGCTTGGCTCCTGCCAGTCCCCTGAGAATCAGGGCAGGGGAGCACATGGGCAGCTCTGCTGCTGCTCTCAGAGCCACAGCCACCCCGCTGGATCACGGGGAGCAATTTGGTGAGTGTTGCATCCAAAGTAGGGAGCGAAGTAAAAATTTTTTTCTTTCTCTCTGATGTTCTCAGAGCAGCATGACAATGACACAAAATGAATATAAAATCAATAAAAAGTCTCTTTTAATCATTAAATAAATAAAAGAGTGCAACAGTGAACCACATAGGTTTCTGGAAGTTTTTCTTCACAGTGTATCATTTCTCTCTTGAATTCAAAACCATCCACTAGCGAATTTGAATGAAAACCCCTGAAATATAAAAGCTCCAGAAGCGTTTCTGATTGAGAGAGGTGGACAACAAACAGATCATAAAGCTGCACACAGTCGCCATAGCGACACGGTTCCAAAAGGACACAGGAGAGCCTCAGCCCTCAGGAGCATCACCAACCTCCACCACACCAGGAGAAGCAGGAGCGTCCCAAAAGTGAGACTGGGAGTTGTCCTTCAAAGGGAGGATGACCCTTCAGGGAGCCAGGTGGGAGACTGTGCAGACAGAGTCCTTCCTGCTGGCCCCCTTGCCAAAAGAATCACGGAGCAGATGTGGAGAGCTTGCGATCTTGGGAAGAGACCTTCAGAAAGATGGCCTTAGGACAGCGATTGAGTTGTCTGGGCTTACCTCAAGCAGTGGGGATGGGAAGTGATCTCAGTGTCTTTAGCAGCCCAAATTTCTATTTGAGACTGAGCCCTGAAGAACTTCAAAAAATAAGTACATTAAAAACCAACAGAGGCCAGAAATCAACTAGCTTGGCTCTAAAAAATCTTCCCTGTCATGCACTGATGAAAAAAAGAGCACTGAACACTTCTGACTCCAGCATGGGGCACCGTTCACAGAAGACAATCTCATCGGGTAAAAAAAAGATGAGTAAGGGAAAGGGTTGCTCTGCTACCCAATAAATAGCAAAAGCTGCAGCTAAATACTTTCAATAAAGTCAAAGTCAAAGTCCTCAATACTTTTTTTATTATCAGCCTACAGTGAATAAACTGCTGCCAAACAGGCAGCCAAGAAAGGGAATGAGATGCAATCATGAAAGAAAACAGGGGTTAGGGAGCACACGGATGAGGTAAAAGTTTTCCATTTTGTTGTGCAGGAGCAATTTCACCCAGCACTAACTAACAGTAGTGGTTAATTTGGGGAGTTAGTAATGGATATGCCAGGACCCCCCAAGTTTAAAAAGGTCAAAAGAGAAAAGGGAAGACAAGGGAAACCAAGGGAATCATAGACCAGTCAGCCTAGCTGTAACTCTTCAGAACAAATAATGAATTTATTTGTAAACATCCAGGAGATGACAAAGAGATAAGAAGCCAACTTGGATTAGTCAAGACCAAGCCATACCACATCAACCAGCTTTCTTCCCAAAGCAGACTAACAGCAGAAGCTCCAGAGGTGCAGCAGCTCAGCTCTGGACAGGCTGTGGCCAAGTCTCATGCAATGTCCTGCTAAACCAGGCAGAAAAACACACTTGATAAAATTAGTGGAGGGCCAGTGGCAAAGCCCTGTGCTGATCTGGACTTTAAAGGTAATTTATTTTCCAAATGAAAGGGTGGACCAAGTGAGAGTGAGCCAGGATCTGTCCTGGTCACAGGCCTGGACATGGCTTCCATGTAAACTATTTGCCTGAAAAATCAGGTTGATAAAACCTGCAGATGACCCAAAGCTGTGTCATGTTGCAAGTAACAAAGATAACTCTCCCTAAAAATGATATGAAAGGGGCTTTATGAAACAAAATAAGAAATTCAAATTTCAGCTATGCTTACTAATAGCATCTCGGAAAAACTGAATATACATATAGATGAGATCAGTCAAAATCCTTAGCTACATATCACCCTAAATCAGGAAATTACTTTCTACCAGAGCACTGTGCACAGCTCACCCCCTGATTTGTGCTGTCTCTGCAAAAGGAGAACCAGAGCATCTTTTATTTTGCATTTTAATTTTTTATTTTTAAGGCCCACATACTGCCTCAGGCATGCTATAACTCACATTGGTGACAAAGAAATGTGAAAAGCCTTCCACCACATTACCAGCAAACCTGGGGCCTCCATGAACTGGGAATTCAAATACATTTTGACCCTTGCTTGGACTGGACATTGTGAAATGAGAATATACCCCAAGTAGAGTCAATACTGAGAAAACTTTAATGGTCAAATAGTAATTAATGTAATAGCGTTTTGTAGGTTTAGACAGAAGCCATGAGAGTAAGGGAAAAAATTCCCCTAAGTTAGCATCCCAAGCCTTTTCCATCAAGAAATTCACAATATTTTAACTGTAGGAGGAACTAGGACAAGGAAACTGTACCAAGGAGAAAGTGTGCTAAGCAGGACATCAGGTATTTTTCTGAAAGCTGAGAGAGTTCCACCGACAGCATGTGATACTCCCTTTACCTCTGCTGCAAGAAAGACTTCCACCTTCCTGGGGAGGCTTCCTCCTACACATCTGCATTTTATATTACAGATATATGATCAAAACTGATCAGGCAAAATTAAAGGTCACTTGCTGGTGGGACTTCCTGACACAGCTTATGAGGGACCTGGATGATAGATACCATCCAAAGCACCAGGGTTCAAAACTGGCCTGACAGCCCCACAGTGTGAACCCAAGGCTGATTTAAGTAGAAGTTATACCTGTACCAATGATAATGATAAGAGAAACGTCGTTCTTTTGCATCATCCACTACCCAAAATAAAAACATGAACATGCTGCTTTGGTCTGGATAACACACACAGAGGAAGATGAGCTAGACTTGAGGGAAGGCTCTCATGGGGCTGGGCAGGCTGCAGCCTGCTCTAGGGCCTTGTCAGACTCCAGGCTGTGTGCCCAGAGGAAGTCTTCAGTGCTGTGCTTGGTGTAATGAAGAAATATGGATGTGAATTAAACCCTCCAAGGAATGATGAAATTACACTGTTTTTATCTTTGTTTTAATTAATCAATTCCATCTCTTCTTGGTTTTCTGTTGGTATGAATGGGTGACCAGGTGTGCTTCTGTGAAAAATACCCTTGGAGGAATACTAAAACGAAGTAGCAAATTAGTTAAGATGGCAGGTTTTGGAGTTGAAAACAAGATTATTCAGAAGTAGCCAGCCTTACCTAACCACCCCTTCTGCTTTGGCAGTGGAGAAAAACTGGGCCACTTGTGAAACAGGGTATATATATATAGACAATAAATGTTAATACATTTTAAAGTAAAATTAAGGTTTAAGAAAGACGTGTTAAAGGAAAGTTACCGCAGTGATGCCTGTCACGTTACATCCCCAAACACAGTGAAAACAAGATTACCATATGATCTGGGTCATACAGCTTGGTAAAAAATCCAAAGACTGGATATCCCCCTTCGAAGCAGGGGAGATATCTCATTCAATATCCTAATATCTTTCAAAGGCCTATGTTCTTCACTGCTGGAAAGCTCACTGGGGTTTTAGCCTGAAAAGACTCTGCCTCTTCCTTGAAATCTTCCTAGACAAGATTAAAATCTAAGTAATTCCTTCAGTGGCAACCTCACAAGTCACTTTGATAGATATACAAGCTGTTGGTCAGCCATTTGAATCTACTGATTTATTGATTTGATCTTAATCGTGATCTCGGTGTGATCACTTAATTGATCTGCCTTAATACTTAATTAGCTTAGTAGAAATAATGAATTAATCTACTGATATCCTTGCTCAGGTGTTCCTTCATGTGATCATCCTTTTTAATCACCTCTGCAGGGAATATACAAGGTAGGTTTACACTATTAAATAGTCACCAAGGTCACAAACCTGAGGGCAGGAGTAAATTTGGGCAGGGCATATGCCAGCAGCTCAGCTCTGTGTCTCTCCAGTTTATACACCCTGTGAATAAACTCATCTCCAGGCACTTTTGGTGTCCCAAAGATCTTGCAGCATTGCTGAATGAAGGGCAAGGAGGGCTTTGTCTCAGAAGCAGTCAAACATTTCAAGGATGTCTTTCTCCATGGTTCACAACCAAAGAGGAGTAGATAGGGCATCCTGGGGCCCACAGTGAATGATTTATCCTCCCTTAGCCTTCACTCAAGAGCACAGAGAGCTCTGACTCTTAAAGTCCTTGGGGAAAAAGTTATGACTGAGTTAAACTGAAAGAGAAAGTAAGATTTTGAACTGTAAGATTTTGGACAATACAGAACTGGCGTGACAAGCATCCCATACTGTTCTTTATTTTTTGCATTGTCACAGTTCTTGGGTACCAGGAGAGATCACACTCTCCTGTGGGATAGGTAATACACAAAAAACAAGTCTCAATGGACTTTTATTGTGAGGTGGATGGGTGGTGGAAGGAAATGAACAGCTGAAATCACACAAAATCACTCAGTATTTGCACCTTGATAGTTAAAATTGGAGAAGAAGAGCTGAGACTTCATGCTTGTCACACAATGTGAGTGAACAGAGAAGGAACTGGGCTGGTGCCTACGGAATAACCCACCATCAGAGCATGAGTTCCCACTGCTCCCAGTGCCCAGGCAACTCTTTTCAGGATTGATGATTTCAAATTCAGGTCAAATGCATAACTGCAACAGAATGAGCAGAAAAAGAAGAAAAAAAAAAAAGAAAAAAAAGAAAGAAAGAAAAAAAAAGCTCAAAAAGCTCGTATTACCAACTCTGAGTGGGTAAGGGATGCAGCTTTCCTTACCACTCAGTTAGCTAATTTTGTTCTTTATGGATATTGCTGTTAGTTTTGTGAGAAAGTCAGGAGACATCATCTGAACGGGCTTAGAAATTATAAACAAGCATTTTAATTTTTATTTAAACTGGAGAAGCTGCTAGAGGCCTGTGTTGAAGCCAGTTTAAGCCCATGGAAGGATTTAATCGGGCTTTGTTTGCAGGCGTGGCGGCAGCCTCTTTTAAAGTCATTCCTCTGCTTATAATCAAGCCTTGCTCCCGTCAGATTTTAACCACTTCTTTCTGGCTTAGGCACGGGGATGGGCTGGTGACAGTCCCTGCTGCAGACACACAGCACTCGTGTGCTGCTGGCGTTCGAAGCCAGGCTGCTTCACTGTTTCCACTGCCGACTGTTTGCAAACGCAGGAGAGGAGCTGGGAATGAACAGAGCAGTGCAGTCGGGGAGGGAGGGGTTTGGTGGCTGGGCTGGAGTTAGTCACCGCAGACTTCCATTTCCAGATCGTGAGGAAGGACTCAAGCCATTTTAGGCATTTTCTTGGACTTCCTTCTCTGCTTTTAATTGAAATACCCAGGAGGGATGGAGGAATCCACAGGCCTATTTTGCACTGATGTGGAATACTTCTGTGCAAGCACAGACGTGCTCCCCCTTCATATTGTAGAGTCAGACCACTGTTGTTAGTCCTTGGCTCGGGTCCTTTGCATGGCAACAGGGAATCTTCCACACATCTCACCTTCTGGAAGCTGATGCACTCCTCTGTGGAAGATGCTCACTGTGGTAAAAATAATTTTTTAAGAATTTTCTTGCAGGAGCTAACTATGCTGGGATGGCTTGAATATTCAAAACAAAACACATTTAATTCTGATACCTCTGAGGTATATAAATATACATATACATTTATCCATATGTATCTGTAAGTGGCACAGGTAGGAAAACATATGAACCAGCAAATTGCAAAATCACGAGTGGCTTTGAACACCCCTGTTCCTTTTCAGCAGGAACTCAGATGCCTACATCTAGCAGAGTAAACAAGAAAAAACCCTGCATAGCTGCCAAGACAACTGACACATCCAGCTGCCAGACTTTTCACTACGCTTCTCACTCCGGTGTTGTAAGTTTTGCGTCTCCCCTTGTCCAGCAGCACTGTCCTTTTTGCCAGAGCAGCTGTCTGGGACATCACCCCCAGGATGTCCCAGGGGAGGCAGGCAGCAGGCATGCTAGGAGCACATCCAGCATGGCCAGGCAAAGTCCCCTCTGTCCATTCCCAAACATGGGGCCAATGCTCACCGTAAAGGGCAGCAGCAGCAGCAAATGAGATTTTTTTTGTGTGGTTGATGTTACAACACTTTTTTTTCCCACTGAGACAAAAGAATTTTCTCTGTCCAGAGGAGCTCAGTGTTGTGGTCACCCAGAGAAGCTTCTCCTGGGTTTGGTGCCTGGCCTAGCAGCACCATGCAGAATGCCCATGGCCAAGCCTCTTCACACGAGGACCAAACATCTGCACAAAATACTTATTTATCACATGGTTAAAGAATCAATATTTCTGGCCTTTTGCGATGCTGATCGTGCACTTCCAGCTTTATGTTTTGCTTTCTTGAAGCCGATTCCTAATTAGCAACAAAGTTGCAGTCACAGAAACACTGAGCACAGAGGAGTAACATCAACCTTGAAATTGTTACTTTTCTGACCACTAGAAAAGCTCTCCACCTTCCCCTAGAAGCTACTTCAACGTTTCTTCACTTCTAAAGAATGATAAACAAGTCCTTGCTCACAGAGTATCACGAAAACCTCGACCTTCCTTTCCCATTGGGGCCTGATGGTGCACGAAATGATGACCAGTCCAGCCATCCCAAAAGGTTTCCCAGGTGGTTACACCTTTATTATGGTGCCTGTGCTGGACTGGGTGACTGGCCTTTCCCTGACACCCCACTGATGTGGTTTGTGACCACCTCCACTGAATCTGGATCATCCTGAATGCACTGAATCTGGAGCATCCTGTGGAACCCCTTCTCCCATGTCTGTCCTGCAATCAGGAAGGCATCTGAGATGGCAAAAAAGGTTGGAGTAAGCATCACAAATCAGCCCATAAACCTCTGCTCTACTAAAATGATCTCTCCAGGGCTTGAGGCAATGTAGGAGCACAAGGAGAAAAAGTGTGCTGCTGGGGTGCTGCCACAGCTTCTGCATTCTGGCTGCTCTCTTGGTGCCTTTTAACAGTGTTGCACCATCAGGGGTGATGCTCTCTTCTCCAAGGCTTCCAGGTCTCACATGAGGGACAGGCAGGGAATGAGAACTGAATGTCTGGTGTTGCCTGATGTCATCCCTTGCTACAAGAGACCAAAAAAAAAACCAACTCAAAAACTCACAGGTAATGAAATGTGAGGGTTCACAAGGAAACTTTTGGGAAGAGAAGTGATAAGTCTGTATAAATTAGGAAGGTAGGGAACTGAGGATTAGCCCTACTGTTTTATACACAGTGGTGGCATTAGAATCAATTGTATTCTGGTGTTTGTGGTTAATAATTGACTTCTACTTGCATGTAGAAGGAAAGAATTTATGCCAAAAAACCAAGAATGTACAAGATCTTTTTAGAGAAAAGCAGAAAAAAAAAAAAAAAGAAAAAAAAATCAACCAGACCTATATTTCCTGTGGAATTTTTTTCTTCCATGGCAGCTGCAGAAACAGCTCAGATTTTTTTAAGTGTATTATCCTGTGAACAACAGGGTTCCATTAGCTCTGTCAGAAGGCCAATACCCTCTATACTAAAAACCTCTTGATTCAGTACATTTCCCTGTCACAGAGTAAATTTCTGCTTGACTCCATTGAAGAAATCACTTGAAACATAAAAACTATTACAGCAGGAAAAAAAAATTACTTTTTCCCTCTCATTGCATTTTGATTGCAGACATCAAACACCACGTTTCTATATGCAGTTCAGCATATAGAAGAATGTTGCAGCAAGTAAAAAAAAAAAATTAAGAAATACTGAGAAAAAAACAAGAAAGGAAGGGATTGTATGGCAGTAATAAATGTATTCTGTTCTTTATAAACACATGTGTGGTGTGGATTTGTGTCTGTGGGACAATTCAGGAAACAAATGAAAAGATAAGTTTTGGGCTTAAACTCAGCAGATTTCAAAGTGCATTGTTTATACCCTCTGCAGTGCAATAAAGCTTATCAGGAACTTTTCCATTGGATACAAGAGTCAAAAGAAATAAGAGGAATGTGAACAGTATGCTTCCTTTGGGTTGCTACAATATCTGTAATTCTTTCAGCACAGATTTCCCATGTTAGCTTAAGCTCTGTCTCACAACGATCATTTTTAGCAGATAACCATAAATACTTTGCTGAGCTGACTGAGTTGTTCAGAAATTTGCCATCATTTCACTCTCCACAAGCTCAAAGCATGTGGCAAGTTCAAGGGCCCTTAATTAAAAATATAATACTTTCATTCTAGAAGGTCTTGCTTGCATCCCAGTAATACTCTGGGATAAATCAACTGCTGATGTAAATGCAATTAATTTCAGTGTAATTTCATTTAAAAGCAACAAGAGTACTACATTTTTATTTAATGATTTGAATGTGCTTTCTGTAAGGAGGAGTGGGATCACCTCCCCCTTACAGAGGGGAGAGCTGAGCCTGGGAAGTGAGAGGCAGAGATTTGACCAGGCCTTGGTAAAAGCTGGGAGAGCATGCAAGCCTCTCACTCTGATCCACGTTTGTGCTTTCAGCATGAACCAGGACATGGAAATGACACCAGAAGTACCATACATTTCAAGCACGAGATTTGGCTCTGGATCACCAGACCTCAAAACTGCAATATTTCCTAGGCAGAATGTACTTCTGCCCCTCTCTTAAATAGAGAGGTCAATTTTTGTCTTCTTTTCCTATTTTGCTCTTGTAAGGGAAGACAGCATGGCATGTTTGTTAGAACTATAATGTTGCATTTGCTAATTAAATAAAGTGGGGATTTTGGGAGAACTTCTTTTAAGCAAAACCATGTGTTCCAGGGAGGAAACATTCTTCTGGTAAACAGCTGAGCTCTTAACATTTAGCAACATAACTCTGTGTTTGCAGCTATTGAAAACTGTGTGACCGAGGAAGCCTGTGTTTCTGAGACTGAGGACTGAAAGCATTTTGCTTGCTGTCAGAACGCCAGCCCTTTCTTTTATGTATATGCTAAAAGCAAGAACAAACCAACTATTGGATGGTTGCTTCTTATGGTTTTAATAAAATTTGTCTCATATCAAAACGCTGCTGGGTTTTAATGTTGACACTGCACTGAGCAATGCTCTCTGCTCTGGCACAGCTGGCTCTTGCTTTCCAGAAATATAGCTGCACCCTGGCATTGCTTGCACAAATTGCAGCCTTCAATCATTTCCTCATCCCTCTAAACTGTGCCAGGAAGGACCCTCCATGCACAAATGTCCTCGCTGGTACAAAGAAGGGGGTCATTCCTCCTCCCTCCCCAGCTGCTGTGTGAGCAGTGCTGTGGTGGCAGGAGGTAGCTAGGGAACAGAAGTTACCTGCCAGACATGAACAGCAGCCCTGGAAAGCTCAGGGAAAAATGATAATAGAGCTGGAAACTGCAAGCAGAAACAGGGCTGAGAGAATGGGAGTGCCCTGTACCTGGCTCCTGCTTTCCTTTCCAAGACTCCACATATTTCAGAGACACTGGATGGGCCACAGGGCTGTGGGTCAAATCCTGCAGAGGGGGAGCAGGGAAGTTTTATTTGGTATAAATTATTTCCTGAGCAGCATTAGGGAGCGGGGGAGGCTGGCTGGGTGACTTTGAGATCTTACACTGCTTCTCCATCCAGCAGCTGGAAGGAGAAGGCCACAGTCCCAGCTCCCTCTGGGCAGAGGGAGATGATTATTCCTCTGCCTGCTCATCTCACTGAAGCTGGGCTGCTGAGCTCTGGGCATCATATTGACCTTTGCAGTACAAAGGGATCTTATCTTGTTCCTTGTAGCCCTCAAAGCAGCTGGGCATGCTTACAAATTTCAGTAACTACCAGCTAAGGCCAAACAAGATCCCACGATAAAACTTCAAGGCTCTGCATTCCTCTCTTATTGCTTTCCTGAGCAGATTCTCATTTTAACCGGACTTATGGTACTTCCATCCAGTTATCTTAAAGTACGTAACAACTACTGCAATTACTGACAATAATGAGCTAATCAATTCTCCTAGGTACTCTTTTCAAGGGATAAATATTACTATCCTTGCTGTAAGAATGAGGAAACTGAAGCAAAGAGGAGAAGTTTTTGGATGAATAGGTGTGTTTTAATGTTATAATATCCTCCTGGTTTTATTTGTATGGGTTTATGCATTTGCTTCTTAGTATGCTTTATGTTCTGCTATTGCTTTCCAGTAATGTTATCTGTCATGGGTTGTGTGCACGTACTAAGGTTCATTTAAGAAAACTGCAGTGATTTCAGAAAACTTAACAGACATTGAAGAGTTTTTTGTCATTGTTTATATACACATATTTGATTTATCATAACTCTATTTTCTTGGCTTTTCCTTTTCTTCCTCCTTCTTTTATTTTTGATGCTTTTTTAAAGAAAAATACTGCAAATAACATTATTTCTATTTATTTTCCATATACTTCAGCTTGCATTTAAATCTCTAATATGGAAAGCCAACTGAATATGACCTTCTAATGTCTAAAGAACTAAGATGTTCCACTGGGTAGGAAGCTAGCAAGGCAGAACTATGGCTTTACTAAAGTATCAGTTAATTACGCTGCACCACAAAAAAAAAAAAAAAAAGGACTTAATTTTGTTTGTCAGGTGAACTGAATGATAGGAACTAGTCTCTACTAGTCTCTAGATAGGAACAAGTGTCACAAAACTCTTATTTGAAACATTTTGTTTGCTCCAAACTTATTGTTTAGTAAGGGCCTGACTTCTAAAAGCATGTTTGTGTGCACTTCAGCATCTTTATAAAGCCAGCACTAATTCCTTATTGAATTGTGGACTAAGGGTCTCCAGATAGTCTGACAACCTTATATTGACTTATTTCAGTCAATTTCTAATTCTAAGGAGACCAAAAAGTTGAAATAATCTCAGCTGTGTTAAAAAATTGCTTCACAAACAAGGGAAACAGTCAATCTGAAAAAAAAAAAAAATTGAGGCAATATAAAACCTCTATAACTGGAATATTTTGGGAAATTTAGAAACAATAAAAGGCAAAAAACCTGTGAGAACCACTAACATAGTTTCTAAGGTGTCCCTGTTAAGTTTTAGGCTGTTAACCCTGACAGCTTTAGTTCTGAGACTTTCTGCTCTACACATTATTTTCCTGAGGCTTATTTGTCGTTTGCAAGGCTCCCTCCACCTCTCTTAGCTTACTGCCTATGCCTTCAAGACTTTTCAGGAAGGCTAATCCAATCTTTGGGCATTTTTGGAGGGGTTTGTGTTTTCCTTTTTGTGCTGGGGGAGACAAGAACAATCTTGCTTAAAATAAAACCCAAACAAGGGAAGCTGAAGAGTGGGAGTATGTGAGGGAGCTGGTGGATAACTTACAGGGCTGTGAATCTCCTCCTGTCTGTAGGCTCCTCTTGTAGGCTGCAGTATTGATTCTGTGTTTAGTCTAGGCTCTTCCCAAATACCTGCTGCTGCTCTTACGTGGATTGCAGAGAGCTCAGCCCTGAGGGTGAGCGGCAAGGGAAGTCCTCCTCGCAAATGTCCGGTTTTGGCTCAACACCCCCTGATTCTCCATCAAAAACATGCACGTGCCTGCTTTTCCCTTCCACTCCTATCTCGTAATGGCGCGCGGCCCGGCGGAGTCCAAACGCACCGAATGGAAATGCCGGGATGGGGCATTTCCTCACGGATGAGCCCTCAGACATTTGAGGAAAACTCCTGGCGGGGCCCGTAACCTCTGGGACGGCTCGGGGGCTGAGAGGGCTGGCGAAGGACCGCGCCAGTGTCACCTGTGCCTGCGACGGCCCCTCTGAGGGGCGGGAGCGCTGTCAGGGCTCTGCGATCCCTCATACCGTGCCCTGCGCCATCCCCGGCACACGCGGGGTCTGGCAGAGAGCGCGGGGCTCGTGGGCTTTTTACCCTCTGGCGTAAAAGTGTGGGGTTTGGGGGTTTTTGTTTGTTTTGTAACGCCGACGGGAGCCTGAGGCAGCTCTGGGCGCCCCCGGGATGGGCAGCAGTGAGCGCCCCCGGATTAGGAGGAATTTATTCACAGAAAGGGCAATTAGGCATTGGGAGCTGCCCGGGGGAGTGGTGGAGTCTCCGTCCCTGGGGGTGTTTAACGAAAGACTGGACGTGGCACTCAGTGCCATGGTCTGGCTGACATGGTGGTGTTCGGTCACAGGTTGGACTCGATGTTCTCAGAGGTCTTTTCTAATCTAATTTATTCTGCGATTGTGCGATTCGCATATCCACTCGCCCACCTCGGGGGCCTCGGGGTGCGGGCCCCGCTCCCCAGCCCCTTTCCTCGCCGGCCGGAGGCAGCCGGCCTGGGCTGCCATGTCTGTGGCGCAGCACGGCCCGGGACCGGCGGCAGAAGCGCCCCGCCCGCCGGCGCCGCGGGGAACCGGCCGGGAACCGGCGGCCGGGAGGGAAGGAAGGAGGGCGGCGGCGAAAGAACCGCGCTCTTCCCGCCGGCACCTCAGCCCACCGGGCCGGGCAGCAGGCACCGGGTACTGCAGCAGACCGAGGCGGCCACAGGGTCCGGCCAGGCTCCCCCAGGCCTACGCCGCGCACTTTTGGGCCGACAGATAAGGGCGTGCGGGGCGGGGCAGGAAGAAGGAGCCTTTTTTTTTTCTTTTTTTTTAAGGGAAAAACCCTTCGCCTTTAAGGGGCGGGACCAGTGGAGTTTGCGGAAGAGCCCGGAGAGAGGCGAGCGCTGATTGGATAAACGCGGTCTCGTGACGGCGGCTGGGANGCGCCGGGGACCCCCTCCCCCGCCCGGCCATTCCGGGGCGAATCCCCCGGCCTTCCCCGCCGTGATTTTTCTCCTGTTTTATTATTTTAATTTTACCTCTCGATCCTCTTCTCGGAGGGGTCGCTGCGCGGCCTCCCCTCCCACCCCGATTTCCAACCTCTTCGCTCCCTTCCCCACCCTCGCAGAGGCGAAGGGGGAGTCCCCACCGCGCCCGAACAGCGGCCGAGGGTCTCCTCCCTCGCTCATCGCGCCCCGCATCGCCCGTGGGTCCGAGGGAGCTGAGACAGGCAGCCCCCTCCCTGCCACCATCCTCGGCTGCCCGGGAAGGGGGAAGGTAGGCAGAGAGGGCGGGAGGGGCCGGCTTCTTCCTCCTCCTCCTCCTCCTCCTCCTGCCGCTGCTGTGGGATCGGCCCCTCTGCCTGCGCCGGAGGGGGGGGCAGCCTGCTCCTGCGAACGAGAGAAAGAGGAAGGGGAAAGAAGAGAAGAAGGGGGGGCAGAAAGGGTGTTGAAACCCGCCCCCCACCTTCCCATCCCGCGATCGGTGCTGCCTCCATCAGGACAACAACCCCTCCTCCTTCCCTGCACAACAAGATGTGAAGCGGAGACTCCTGGGACTTATCCTCACCCTCCTCATCCTTACAGCTCCCCTTTCTGCAGCCATTAGCGACGGGCGAGGAAGAAGCGAGTGGAGCTGGGGACCCCGCGCACGCCGTGCCACTCCCCCCGCCGCCTCCCCCCCAGCCCTGTCGCTGGCGGTGGGTATTTTTTCGCAGGGTGGTGTTGGAGGGGGAAGGAGCCGCTGCTAGAGGACGGTGATCTTTTTTTCTTTTTTCCTCCTCCTCTCCCCTCCTTCGCCCGCCTCCTTGTGGCGATGAGGAGGAGGAGGACGGCGCCGAGGAGGAAGAGGCTGATGGCGGCGGTGAGGAGGCAGCAGGAGGAGGAGACCCCCCGAAGGATGAAGATGATTATGGTGGCGGCGGCAAGGAAGCACCAGCACAACAGCCGGGATTAATTTTACTGAAAAAAAAAATTTAAATATTCACCAGCCTCCATTTTTTAATTTTTTTTTTTTTTTCGGCGGGGGCTTTACCTGCTCTTCCCATCTTCGTTCAGCCCTTTCGCCTGGGGGAAGAGGCCTCACCCCCGCCCGCCCCAGCTCCCACCTCTCCCAGCTTCTCCGCTGCCGCCCTCCCAGAGCCCGAGGAGCCGAAAAAGGGGAACTTGGCCCCCCTTCTCCGCCAGATCTTCCTCCTCGCTCTCGGCCTTATTGTTGTTCTTCACCTGACTCGGGGCCCAGAAGAACGTGAAGGTTTTGGGGTTCACCCCCCACCTTCTCTCTGCTTTGAGTGATTGTCTAAAAAATTAAAAATGGCCGAGAATGTGGTGGAGCCGGGCCCGCCTTCAGCCAAGCGGCCTAAACTCTCCTCACCGGCGCTCTCCGTGTCCGCCAGCGACGGCACAGGTCAGTCTCGGGGCCCCAGACCCTCCCCGCTTCTCGGTGCTGCAATTACTGCCTTTTTCTCCCCTCTTTTGCCTAAATCTCCTCCTCCCTTTTGCTGCTGTTAGCTCGAGCCTGCTTTTCTCCTTCCCGTCTGTTTCGCCTGTTCTCGCTCCGTTTGGAGCTATTTGCGTTAATGGCACAGGGAGGGTGTTCGCATGTTTTTGCCCTTCTGGTTTTTTGGAAGTGATTGAAAGCAAAGCCATTCAGTTCATTGTGCTTTTGATCAGCTGCAGATAGGACTTAACAGTTCGTCATTTTCGTGTCTTTCACAATAGTAGCGATTACGAGCTCCTTGCTAAGCATAATGCCAGTTGCAGAAATACGAAGAAGTGCTAAAGACGATGCTTTTGTACACTTTATTGTTGAATTACGTGTGTACACACAAGTTTCTTGGTTTTGTATTTTATTTTGCATGTACGGGGTTCTTTTACAGCTTGTTTAGAAACGAGAGATTTATTTCTCTGCTATTTTTCGTTTTTCCTTCTTATGTGCAGTCTGCTTATATGATTTACTTTTTACAATCCTCCGTTCTTCTTCCTGCAGAAGTGTATCAAAATACTGCTTTTCTGATTCAAATAGACCATCGGCTTTAGGAAAAACAGCTAAAACCAAAATCCAGATGCCACGCTTGTGGTGTAGGGTTTATTGAGACTCTTATCTTCTTAGAGATGAAATTTTATTTAACCTTATTTGCATTAAGAATCAATATGGAGTGTAGTTAATCTTGCATCTCCTGTTTCTTTGCTGCAAGCCCAAAATGTCTGAAATTCCCCTGTAGACTTAAGAGCTGTGAAGAGGAAAGGGGCTTCTCTGCAGTCCTGCAAAGGTCTTTGGTGATGCCGGGAAGGCAAGCTACAGCATGGAAATTTTAGGTGTCCCAATCCCTAGCAAATATGAACTGGTTGTACTGGGAGGGGGGAGGAAGTAACAAAGGGCTCTTCAGCCTTTTAATGCTTCTTGCGAAGTAGGTGAGTATTTGGTGTCATTGTGCTATGAGAATACTCTGTTACCTGTCCCACAGGAGTTTCTTTGAACTCACATTAGATCCTATTAATCTGTGGGATATGGAGGAGGCCTCCTCCTGCCAGTCTGGTGAGCGGTGGCATTTCTGAAGGCACCAGTGCTCTTGTTCAATGCAGTTAACAACTGGCAAGAAAAGGGAAGAGTTGTTTTCTTGTTGTTGGTTTTTGGGGTCTTTGGTTTTTTTTGCTTTTTTTTCTGAAAAGCTCTTTGACAATTAACACCAGATTTTAATAGCAGGTCTTTGAGCAGTGGATGTGATTCTACTTGGAATCATCTCCAAAATTTTGATTTTTGCCTTTTCTATCCACGGTGAATGACATATTAGTTTTGCAAAGTTTGTGTGTGACTTTTAGTGTGTATTAAATACAGCCAATATTATGTTGTAATTGGAGGAAATGACTCTTCCTAATATCAACAGGTCTCTAGTAAGAGAGTAGAAGAGGGTTGGAGAAGCCACTTTTTGGCTAGAACTAGTTGTTGCCTGTTTTTGTGCTAGATTTGGAAAACAGTGGTTAATTCAATAGTAACCGTTTTAAATTTGTCTTGATAGTGGTTATTTTGCTCTGTTTAGAGAGGTGAAATAAAAATATTTTGTGAGAAAAGTTCTGATACTTTAAAAATATGAAAGTTAAAGTCACGTTTTGATTCAAATGAACACACATCTAAGTTTAGACATTTGTGATCAAATAAAGGTTGAATATTTTGTGAATGTATTTCAGTTTAACAGGTGCAGACTCTCACAGAATACTTAGTCTTTAGTTGTTAACTTACTGAGCAGCTTTTTATAGTTAATAAATGAACTTTTTACGGTTTTGGTGAAACACTAGGGACTGGACAGTTTCAGTACGTTTCAGACAGTTTCAGTTTTTCCCAAAGTGATTGGGACTGTCATTGCCTGATAACTATGCAGAGGTTTGTAGTGGTGCAAACACTTCATATGTGCTATATAAGACCTGTTAAAGAGTTCTTAATCTTGTGGCTTTTTTTTTTTAATTGCCAAGTAATTATGGGACACTTTTACTTTCTGTGTTTTTTAACATAACCTATAATATGTATTTCTGTGGATAAAATCCAACCTATGAACCAATGAGTGTATTCTGGGGGTTATATTTTTTCATTTGCTGCTTGAGACTGCAGTCTTTGTCATACTTCTGTTGTGAGAAACTGCTTTGAAGTTTACAAATTTTTAACTATCTGCTGGTTAAATTTGCTTTGAAATAGTGCAAGCAGCTGTCATGAAGTAAATTCCACTTATAGAATCTTGTATTGTCCCCACTCCTCGGTTAATTTTAGGAAATAAGTAACATGGTACTTATGTACTTACTCAAGCACTCTTTTTAAAACTGTTAGATTCTCAGCACTATCAGAGAGAAGGAGAAAGGCAAGACACACGATGAAACTTTTTGCAGCAGCTGCATAGTGCTGTTTTTGCTGTTAACTTTTTGATTAGTTTCTTAATCTGAAACATTTTAGTTTGTTAGATATGTAAAAGTGATGACTGACTCATGTTACATTATTCCTAAACTTGCAGATGTTAAGTATATTTATATTGAAGACCAAGAGGAGTCTTTAACTCATGTTTTCACTGTAGACCTAGATGATACTCATATTCTGGGCCTGGAATGTACTAAACTCTAATGTTGGTGGCTTTCTTCTAAAAAGAAGTAAGCAGAGATTGTCCTAATATGCTTGATTTATTGGCAGCAGCCAAATATAGCTGCATTTCCCACTTTTGTTGCAGTGCTGCATCTTCTTCTGTCTTAAAAGTTATAGATGATTCATGTGTTCCCTGCTCAGAATTTGCTTTGCCATGGAACATACTGTGTTAGTGTCCTTTTAAGTTGCTTTATTAATGCCAGTTCAACCTTTAGGAGGCAAACTGAAATGTTTGTAGCACATCTTGTGATAAACATTCTGAAGTAGTTTAGAAAGTCTTGGTACTTTCAGTGTCCTCTAATATATTAGAATTTTTGAATGGTGTCACTTTTTCTTTAATGTTTTGTCGCTCTAGAATAATTTCAGAGACGGGACTATGTGGGATTCCCTTGAACTACACAGGTTTTTCTACATTTTTTTCCCCCCTTTCTCTATTTAAGTGTTAAATTTGTTGCAAGGAAGAATGGTAATGATCTATGTATCTTGTCCGGGCCTTAAGTTTTCCGAGGGCCATTGCAGCTCTACAGTGGGATTATCTTCTGGTGACAACAGTGGCTTTGTTACACTTCAGTACCAGCACAGTTACATTGACAGAAGATGACACCGACTACATTGCCAGTGTAGCACCTTTGCTCACCTTTCTTAACTGGTAGCTAGCTACATTTTTGACATGTTGCACCTACTCTAGCAAGGCTTTCTTCAACATTGTGTTAGCAAACTGGTGCATATTAGAGCCCCCACTATAACAGAATAACCGGAGTGCATCCTGAGGAATTCCCTCTTGGAACAAAATGAGTGAAAGTGGTTAATAAAGATAGATTTTTAATTGGATGATTTAAACCACTTGTTTTGGTATTTGGGGTGGGGGGGGTGGGGTTGAGAGGTGTCTTTTTATTTGTGGATCCTTCAACTTTTCCTGAAGCAATGCAGGTGTGCTGAAATTGCTATGTACAGATTTCTATGTGGTATATTCAGGGCAGGAGAGTTTTATCATATTTTACACCCTCCCCACATGCACTCCTCCTCCTGCTTAGAAATAAGCTGTTTTCTGTGAACTGGGAAAGTGTTCTGGGCTCTGGGTTCAGAACCTCTGTGTTTCTTCACAGAATAAAAATGGAGTACACCCCCTGCTGCAGTGTGTTTGTATAGTATCATGTCTTTAGGCTGCTAGATCTGAAAATAAGATTTGAAGTGCTTAGTGTTTCAGGCTTGCTGGGACACTGGAAGTCAGTTTTCTACAATTAGCTGGCATGTGTGTTATATCAAGAACAGAGAATGTATTTTGTGGTATGTGCCTTGACATCCTTCAGTTTCCGAGATCCAAAAGTCACATTTTTCTGCACAGTAGCACATCTTCAGTCTCCTCTGAAGCATCCATCTTTTGTAAAGTCTGGATGTTCCTTTTTGTCAGGAACTCTTTCTGACCTTTTAAATTTTACTCTCCCTCACATCAAAGGTCTAAGACCTGTAACGAAACTTCTCTTCTGTACTACTGCAGTTTTGACTGATACTCGTCTTTCATTTGTTCCAAATGGATCAGGATGTTTCTTTTCTCAACATGAGTTGTAATCTTACCCCACAATTCTATTTTCTGAGAGCTGTGTGGTTTTTGCCAGTGTTTGTACATGGTACATTTAAAATTAACAACTTTTCATCAATCTGTTTTCTAGCTAACATTAAAGACCAAATGATTAGCTACATTTTAACTTACAGCCATCAGTTAAATGTTTTCATCCCTTCTTGTTAAATGCCATATTTCTTGCTGGTTTTGCCTTAAAATGTCATTTGATGGATGGAATATACTCCAAGTCAAGTATTGCAGTGGTGGATGCTTGTGTGGCAAAAATGAGTGTCTTTGCTGTGTAGCTAAACAGACCCTCAAAGTAATTGTATTAGGAATAAATATAAATTAAGAAAATTTAAGTTTGTGAGACTTCTTTAAAAAGTAAGCCAATCATTCATATAGTGGTGATTTTTTTAAAGAAAGTCATGCAGACTTTTGAACCTCGTAGGTTTCCAAACTGCTGTATCTATTCTTTGTGTCTTTCACCATGTAGACTCTGTCTCTGATATTAGGTAGCTTTCTAACACTGCTCAGAAAAAGTACCAATTGAAAAAAAAAAAAAACCTCAAACATGAGGAGGACCGTACATACCACGGTGTAAAACTGAGTGTTGAGCACTTAGAGATAAAAAGCCTTTGAGTCTGGAAAACCAGTTTGCAATTGCAATTTAAAACTGGATTCACAAGTTTAATATTGCAGGGAAAAACCTTTGTTTGGAAAAAGACTTGGGAATTTAAATCCTAGATTAAAAAAAAATACTAATTTTTCCATCTTGTTCCTCACAGTCCTAGAAGAGGGCTTGCCTTGAGTTCAGATTGTTGGTCACTTGTGCATTTGTAGAAAACCAAATTTTATCTGGGAAATGTCTATCAGACTCTAGGTTTTAGTATATGGTTTTGGGGGGTGTGGATGTAATAAGATACTGGGGCTAAATGCTGAACTTCTGTAGGAGTTCTAGTTTTTTGTCTTTATAACTTGGAGCAAACCACTTTATTATTAAATTTCAGTTTTGTGTGATTTAGTGTATATTTCCTGCATCTTCTTTGTGGGCTATTTGATCATCTCCAGTGTGTCACCTCAGTGTCTTGCTTAGCAGGAGCAGCCTTTCAGTGCTTGTTCCAACTGTGTAACGATACTACTTCAGCCTTTTGTCATCACTTGATTTTGTGCTCCTTCTGAGAGAGTTTGCCCAAAAATCACTTAGATTTATTATTTGACAAATGGAGTCATTTTGCTGTGTAGATTTCACTGACAACTAAACAATGCACACCTGTCTCCAAGGATTTTGTTTTTCTGTCTTTACTTAAACTGTAGCAGCAGGCTGAAGTAAAATACATCTGTCTCTGCATATGGTGGTGTGCCTGATAAAAAACTTCTGTGGCTGCCTTGAATTTGTAGAACTTTAAGTAGAACTTCAGCTAGGGCAGAGATCCTCCCCCTGAACAGCATCTGACAACCTGTCATTCTCTTCATAAATAGCAAAAAGTTTTCTTTAAATGGACTGGTATATGAATGTATTTAAAGTTCTCTTAAAAACTCAATGTGCAATATTCTCCTTCAAGCACCTATTTCTTCCAAATATTTTTGAAGAAAGTTAGCTGAAGGAGTGTTGAATTCTGATGGACTCAAACCACAGTAACTTGTTGCTCACTTGTTGCTGTTCCTGTAAATATACCTGACATCAAGTATGTCAAATTGTTGACCAGTCTAAGGTTTTTATTAAAAAGTGCAAGTTAGGTACAGAACCTTGAAAACCAGTTTATTTTCTGTTAGTGGTCACTATGAGATAGAGCAGATAAAGATTTAGCTCTTTCCCATTTGATGGTGTGGAACACCTCTGTACTGTATCTTTCCTTGTATTCCTGTGAGAGATCTAAGGATAGGAGTTTTGAATGGTCTCTGCTTGCAGAATCAGGATTTGCTATTTCCTTTTTTGTAGGACTTTCAAATAGCACCAAATAGACAATTTCTCTTGTTTTAAGAGAGATTGTAACATACTCCTACTGTTTTAATGGATGAAAATATGCTAATTTTCAGGGTTTTTTTCCCTTTTTGGAATCCTAATAAAAAGTAAAAGTCCAGCAAAATGCTGATCTATGGCTTGCTCAGTACAAATTTTGCTGAAGCTATACTGCCTTTTACCACATGTTACTGAGTGTAATTCCAGGAAATCTGGGTTATTACTGGTTTAAGATAATGCAGTGTGATCTGCTGACTTATGTTATTTTGTTACTTGTAATTTTTTTGTACATTAATTCAGCATTGCTTTTTGCTTTTACTCTGGAGTAATGTTGAATGAACTCAGAAAAGTGACTTGGCTTTTTGGTAATTGTATATGCAGATTGCATTATTTTAAAGTAGTTGTTAACCTGACAATGAAATGAACTTTACTCTTTTCTTGAAACTGATTTGTAATTGCTTCTAAAATGAATCAGTGTGTTCTGTGCACATAAGGGTGTTCCCATCCTATCTGCATGTAGCCAGTTTTTGTCCACCAGCTTCTCTAACTTTCTAGACCTGGGTGCATACACAGGTGCCACTGGGAATAGTAATACTAATTTAGAGACTTTTGACTCAAGTTAAAGGTAGCCCAGTGAAATTCATGCAAATAGCAATGTGTTCACAAGGAAATTATTAATGGTGTGACTTCAGCATTTTGGAATTAAAATGTCAAAACTTCATCTTACCTGGGTTATCGGTGATGGCAAGACTAGTGCCTTTGTATAACAGCATGAATAAACAGGAACATAAATAAAAATCTCTGAAATTCCTCCTTAAGTAATATTAAATCTTTAAACATATCCTATTCCTGAATTTTGACCCCAGTCTTTTCCATATGATTACACCACTTCTGTTTCCCTAGAACAGTTACAATTCTATGTTCCAGACTCATAACCATTGCATTTTCACTACGATTTTCTGTGGTTAACTCCTACTATCATCTGTTTCTCTAAATACTGTTTTTTTTGAAGAACTTTGAATATGAAACTGAAAAGTTTGTTGTAAATACCATTTTATTCTGAAGCTGCAAAAACCATGCATCAATCAGACTCTACTAAAATAGGCATTTTGGTTGATACTAGTTTGGGAAGAGTATGACTTAAACTTGCAGGTTATTGAGACTTCACAAAACTGAGACTATTTTCCTTAAGCAAAAGGTGATATGTTTGACACCAGTGTTTGAATAGGGATTAGGATAGCTTAAAAAAATTGAGAGAGTGGGATCCTAATTTTCTAGACTTCAGTAGATGTTGAATGATATGTTGTTGCTGCTTTAGAACGATTTGTTGTTGTTGTTCACACTTGTAAAATACTTACACTTATTTTATTAACTGGTTGTTGCAACTAATATTGGAGTCATGTTCATTCTACATGGAGAATTGGACTTTGATCAATAAATGTTTGATTATTTTTAAAAATATTTGTGCCAGAAATTGTGTGCTACCATAGTGTGCTAACATGTTTTGAACCTTTGTGTTTGTTGTCTTCCAGTTGTTTTGAATAAGGTTTTTTAAATACATTTTCTGTTTGTGTTGTTTACAGTCTTATATCAAATTACAAAGTTTCTTGATGTAGTGAAGAAATTCAGGTCTTTTCTGGATTGGCAGGGAAGGAAGGTGGTAGTGTTTTCCCAGTTTCTTACCGGGAGCAGAATTAATATCGAAGTCTGATGCTGGAGACTGTTACTCAAATAGTGTAATACAGAACACGAATTCTCCGTTGCTGCTGAGCAAGCGATCACCCTCCATTAGGGTTATACAGGGAGTGCTGTCTGAGGATTTTGGGAGCAGTAGCTGCAATGGTGACTCTAGATCTTAGTATCTGAGGCTGATGTGAATGTTTTACCCCTTCATTTTAAATCAATTTAGTAGATGAATTTAAATTAATTCTACGTTTGAAGTTAGAACATTTTGGCAGAACTTGCGTTACCATTGGGCAATTGTGGCTTCGTAGAGTATCTACATGAAAAGCCCCCTCTTTTAATGGATTTGATGGTCTGGTCTCCAAAGTGTGATATAGCAAAGTTCCTACCAGGTTGGTGTGTGCCTTTGTCTTTAGGAATGTGGGTTTTTGTTTGGGTTTTTTTCTTCTTCCCTGATAAAACTGTGTGGACTCATCTAGCTTAATTTTCTGTCATTGTAGAGGCCTTGGGAATTGATGATTTTATTAGCACTTTGTTTCAAGTCTATGCTTCACCTTTGCTTCTGCATTTGCATGGATACTTGAGGATTATCCTATGAGATTGTGTCTCCTTTTCTTGTCTTGCCTTTTTTGAGTTCTGGCTTTTTTTTTTTTTTCTTGAGGGCATTTCAGACAGTGTGTTTTAGGGCCTGTAATGCTGGTGCTTAACTGCAAGCCTTGAATGGCTGCTTTCTCTGGAATGGGATCTTTTGGGCACTTTGTCTATTACATGTGGGCCCTGTTCAGTTATGGGTAGCTTTTGTATCTCCATGCAGGGAAGATACTGACCTCAGCACCTTATTGTTATTCTTTGTCTGAAAGCACGGCAAAGATGTTGTGTTTGCCACGTGGTCCAACATCATCTGTAGTTCCTGTCAACCCTGTCACATACATGCTTTGTACTCAGTGTCCTGTATTAAGCCTTGTCTGCTTCTTTTGTTGTGAACCCAGTGACTGTGATATAAGTTGATCCATTAAGGGGTTGCTGGGCTTCAGAAACATTTGTGTAAAAAGGTGTCTGTTCAGCTTTCGAAGTTGGGGTGTCTGTTCAGAGTATGATAAAGGGGAAACAGGGACAGGAACTGTTGAGTTTCTTACCTCTTTGCTGGTCTGACCGAGGTAGGCTCAGGAATCAGTAGCTGTCTGACCTGTCTGCCATGCAGGGTTCCTGAGGCGTTGCTGATCACACATGATGCTTTTCCTTCAGCTTGTACCAATTCTTCTCAAGACTGAATGCTCGAATGTCTTGAGTCTGAGGGTTCATTCCTGTGAGAATAAAGTGTTGCTATTTTGTAGCACATGGGGGTGTTCCTAGAAAACCAGTATTGTTCACTGCAGCCTATTTGCTGGGACCAGATAATTTCCATATAGACAGAAATTCCTGTTTTATTCTGAAAGGTGAGTAAAGAAATGTTGTCTTAATCCAGAAATGAGAAAATAACGGGATCCTGACTGTAGGCTAGAAAGCATGTAAAAGAAACTTGTATGTCCCACCTGAACACGTGCTGATTTCCTTGCTAAGTAGTTAGTATTGATGTATTTGCCCTGCTTTATAAACACTATCATAAATTTGCTGCTTTGCCTGCTTTGAGAGCTGTTGCATCACTGGTGCTACCAGGCGCTCTTGCAGTAAAACTAACTTGAAATAAATACTTTGTAGCTAATTTGAAAATTGATTGCTTGATAAGGCATTGAAGTCTTATTGACTTAAGGATTTTGATTGCACACTCTGCATATGTATTAGTTTAAAGTCCATTTTGGTGCCAGGTGGCTTTTCAACCCAGGCTGGCAGTTTCCTTGCGTCTTGCAGATTAGCCATTGTCAAAGGCAGACTTTTAGAAGTAGAATCCAAAATCAAGAATTCAGTCCATAGTATACAATGCAGGTTAGTACACTGATTTTTGAAGTTGCCTTCTCACATTTAGGGCACAGTTGATACTACTTAATCCAGTCTAACTGAACTGCCACTGATAGAGATGGACCTGCTCCTATTCTCTTTTCTGATTTTCTCACTACAGATCTAATGTAGCCAGGGTAAGTTGTTGGGATTTTTTTGGTTTTGATTTTTTTTCTAAAGGCTTGCTAAGTGTTCAGTAGTGGTACAGTTCCTAAAAGGAAATTATGATATGCTTTTGCATGTTGAGATGATCACAGATTAAGACTTTCAGATCTACTACTTAGATGTTGTTTTGAGGAGGTTTTCTTTTCTTTGCCTCTTGGGTGGCAGCAGCAATCTGTTCTATATGTTCTTGATACCTGTAGAAAGAAATACACTAATAATACCATAAACAGTGTCATGGGGAATCACTCTGTGCTGCTCTACTGAGATCAGGATTGAGATCAGGATTCAGTCCACCACTGCCACTTCCTACCAGTGTATTACTGGATGGTTTTGGGCTTTAGGCCAGATACTGTCAGTTCTGTTACATCCCAATTTTTCTGTGTTAGGATCTCTAGAGATGATGAATCAGGTGGACAAATCTTTGCAGGACTAATCTTCCTCCTCTTTCCACAAGCTTGATTTTGTTAGTGAGAAATCTTTTTGCATGTCCTTAATGAAACAGATTGCAAGAGCAGCAGTGAGCTCAGTGTACTGGAAAGTCAATCAGCTCTCTGGATACTTCTCACCATTGTCTTAAGCTATGCCTTTGTCTCTTGTGTGAGTATATATATGATCTTGTTTTCATGTGGTTGGTGAGCTGCCTGGCCCAGCCTTGACAGTTTTTGGCTTGGTCTTGGGTAGAACTCTCTACAGTGGCCTTTAGGGCACCAGTTCTATGTAGAAGACTGAAATGGATTGCAACTGTTATACATACACAAGGTTCTATTCATCTTTATGGTCATTTGAAGTTTTGTTTCAGTTCTGTATCAGAAAAATTCTGCCTCCCAGCAGTTGACTAAAAATGTAATTTTCATAGCTGACCGGACAATTGAGAGGTTTTTTTCTATATCTACTGGCTAAAGAAGACTTTGAAGGTTTATTTTTGGAAAAGACTTCTAAAAAGAGCAAACTCATACCAGAATATTGCATTCTTGGTAGTTACTATTTAGAATTCTAGCTAATAGTTGACAGTAACCTTTTCCGATGAATTGTCTCTAGTATATACTCTAGGATTAAAAACCCTAGCAAGTTAGTTTTATGTGTGAGTTTCATATTGAATGTCTTAGATGTTTTGATGTAAAGAACAAATCCAATTAGGATTATTTCACAACCATTCAGGTTGGGGGTGGGTTTTGTTAATGTAGCTGGTGCTGTGTTGTGCTTTAAGGTATTAATAAAAATAATTAATGCCACTTACAGTTTTTATGACATTTTTCTTCCTGTTCACTGGTGTCAAAGAATGACCAGGCCAAGGAGCTCGGATGGCTTGTACCTGGATGCACCAGTTAATAATGGGTAGTAAGCCTTAAAGCTGGAATTATCTCCTCATTTATGAGGAGGGAGAATTTAAGGAAGTCAGGTCTTAGAGAAGCAGATTAATATTTTCTTGTGAGTCAAAGATGACCAAATCTTTGTCTCTCAAAACAAGAATTGCACTGCCCCTTTGTGGTGTTACATCTGAAATCATCATATGGGTCTTCCTGAGAAAATCTATGTGGTAGTTTGAAAAACAAATTAGTTTTTCATATTCAAACATTTACCAGTCACTTTGCAACTGGTTTTGTGAAGGGCTTTATGTGCAATGGTCTGAAGGCAAGAAAGGTGAAGCGAGGATTTTTGGTGTGGGACTTGCCCTGTACTGGGAGTTGTGTTTGTTCAAGAGCAGAAATTCTTTGCCCAGCTAGAAACAGTCAAAAACATGGCCTTTAGACTGTGTGGGTGCTGATGGGAGATGTCTGGGCTCCCATGATGGTTATGTTGTAGGTACAGGCTTTGTGCTGGGTCATGTTTTCTCCAGTCAGTTAATTTTGTTTTCAGTTTTGTTTGTTCACCATTGAGGACAACAGACTAACTTGTGAGTTCCTGATTGTATCTTCTACTCCATCCTCACTCGTGGGCTCTTTGTCAGGTTATTAGCATTCAGGTTGTAATGTTTCAACAGTTGCCTGTTGTCCTAACAGGCTTCTTAAGGTGCCCCTGGAAGCTGATTTAAGCTGTCATCAATTTTTTTTATTGCATTTTCCATTTCCTTGATCTCTAATTTTAGGGTCTCTTCCACTAACTCTTCCCATGTTCATCGAAATGTAATTCTTAAGTTAAACACTGAGCATTGTAAGTTGGTTTTGGTTTCAGTTTTTTGTTTCGGGTTTTTTGTGGGGATGGGGGTGCATGTGGTGTGTCTTTAGATTAATCTACTGACACACAACCTTAAGTTCATAATTTTAGATGAAAGAGAACTTGCACAAAGATTTATTCTTCTGATTGTTCCTTCACTTCTGAATTTTCAAAAATACCAGTCATGCAAATGAATGATCAGTCCTTAGTGTGTCTTGCAAAGCATAACTTCTAGCACAAGATATATGATAATGAAGAATGGGCTACCTCATTGTAGTAGTTTAAAAGTTCTTTAATGAAAATTTTCTGTCTCTGGGGGTTTGTAGTAATGTAGAGTGTGTAAAAGGAGTGTTAAAATCCCTGTTGTGGTGTACCTGCACTCTTGCCAATCTCATACCGTATTTTCTGAATTCTCAAGTCATAATCTTATCTGTGATAACACTTGTGGAGTTGTAGAAACTCTGTTAGTCCAGGTGTTTGGCAATTTGGGTATAGTATCATGTGAAACATTTTAAACAGATCCATAATGCTGATGAACTTTTCTGACCTACATGCTGTTCAACTGTAGTCTTTTCCTGCTAATGTTTAAACTATTTGCATCTTGAGCTCCACCTTTTTTGGTTACTGCAGCCAAGGCTGCATTTGAGCTTTGCATTCATCACCAAACCCTCATTGTTGGTGAGAACAACACACCAGCTCCTCTCTGACTTGGAGAGGGAAGTTGTCATTAATGCATGTCACAAACCATAAGCTTTCCAAGTTATTTTTGGTTTAACTACCATAGATTAAATAGACCAAGGTGCGTATATTAGTGCAGACATAAGAACTTGTTCTCTTGAGCAGATGGGTGTTTGGTACTATGTAATATTCTTGTATCTATATAGTCTAAGTAGCAATCTTTTGCCACTTAGTTACCTTGGGGATTGCTTTGGATGGGCTCTTGAGGTGGGAATTGTTTTTTCATCCTAGTGTTTTTCATAACTTTGTGGAAAGGACTCTCCAGGGTTACTTTGTTTTCTGACAGTATTTGTTGTGGGAAGATACTGGCTGTCCAGTGAAGTTCAATGAAATTTGGCAATTCAATGCTGGTAATGAATGCATGTGGAAGAATAAAAAAACCAAACAGCTACCCAAAAAGGAAACCAAAACAACCAACCAAACCAAATGCCAGAAAACCCAATTCAAAATAAAACCCTATAACCAAACCTCTAGTTATTATTTAATAAGTAGTAAACATTTTTTAAGTTATATTGCTGTATTAATTATTGGTGTTCCAAAAGCAACAGTTTAGCAAAAGTTTTAAAGACAGTGTTTTCCCATCAACCTGCTCATTCTTTTTTGTAATTGCTCTTTAATTCCATTGGCCAACTCTGAGAGATTTTGGTATGTATTTTTCACTCCTCCTTTGTCAATATTTCCAGGTTGAGAGATCATAGGCTGAGATATCCAGTACTCTTTCAACACAAATTGTAGAAAGCTGAAGTAGAATGGTTGTCTCTAGTTTAGACCCCATAAAGTTTAGAATCACTTTTATCCTGATGAATTACATAGCTTTCAGTAACAAGTGATAAGGGAATTTTGCTCAAATACAAAAAGTCAAGTTTTGCTGGAAATTAAAAAGTAGAAACTTCAAGATGCTATTAATTACTCTGACCTCCTACATAATCTGTTTTGTTTTTCAGATTTTGGATCACTCTTTGATCTGGAACATGACTTGCCAGATGAACTGATCAGCTCCACAGAACTTGGACTCACCAATGGTGGTGACATTAATCAGCTGCAGACCAGCCTTGGCATGGCACAAGATGCTGCCTCTAAACACAAGCAGCTGTCTGAACTTCTACGGGCTGGTAGCTCCCCAAATCTCAATATGGGGGTCGGTGGCCCTGGCCAAGGCATGGCCAGTCAAAGCCAACAAAATAGTCCTGGAATGGGAATGTTAAATAGCATGGTGAAAAGCCCCATGGCACAGGCTGGGTTGACTTCTCCCAATATGGCAATGGGTGCAAGTGGACCAAACCAGGGTCCTTCTGCTCAATCCACAGCAGCAATGCTGCCAACAGTGAACAGCCCAGTTAACCAGCCTGGCATGGGAATGAACACAGGGATGAATGCTGGCATGAATCCTGGGATGTTGGCAGCAGGCAATGGACAGGGGATGATGCAGGGGCAAGTCATGAACGGTTCAATTGGAGCAGGCAGAGGGCGACCCAATATGCCGTACCCGAACCCAGGAATGGGCACTGGGAACTTGTTGGCTGAGACGCTGCAACAAGGCACTCCACAGATGGGAGGGCAGGCTGGACTAAGAGGTCCACAGCCTGGAGCCATGAACAAGGTAAGACAAGCTAAACTTCGTTACTTTTCCTCATTGTTGACTTTGTTTTGTAAAATTCATTCTCTGCACTGTGGATTCTGTAGGATTTTTTCTTTAAGAATCCTGTAGGATGGATTAAATAGTTTATATGCTGCTAAAGTGGAATTTGTGATGGTCACAGGAAGCAAAAATTGAGTCTTGCACAACAAGCAAGACTATGACTAGATTAAAAAGCCTATTTTAGAAATCTTGTGACAGTACAGATTATCTATTACATTGAAAAGTAACTTGATTGTATTTTATTCTGTTTTATGCTTTCTCTGCAACTGTGTTAATCCATCTAATGTGATGCTGGTATTGCAAGTGTGATGGGAATCCATCAGGACCTTTTAGGTGCTGTGGTGCTTTTTTCTGTATGACAGTTAGTGCAAGTATTTGTTGTCTGAGATCGGGTTAGTGTGCTGTAGCAGATGCTGAGAGCTGCACACAGGTTTGAGTTGACTGCTCTACTCACTGTGTGTGCTGGGTATTTGAGTTAATGGTGGAGAGTGAACGCTTGTGAAGATGTCTGAAGACAATGTTGGGCTCTTAAGACTGTTCATCTGACTCAGTTCTAGTTTTAAAATTTGCTTTGTCTATTGGACGGTAAGCCAGAAAGCTAAAAAAAATTATATTTTTAAGACTGAGGGGGAAATAAATGTGCTTTTGTAATCCAGGAGGTTGGAAGAAAGTTGTTGTCATAAGTCACCAAAAAGATGAGAGAAGACCTACTGGTTTAACTAAGGATAAAAGGATGTCTTTAATTTAATTTAATTTTTGTCGTGCACAATTAGCCAGCTTAGAGTGGGAGCCACTTGAGTATTCTCCATATTTTTAATGTTTTGATCAGAAGCCTAGAAAATACTTCAGTGTTTTAGTTCACTTTAAGCAGGTATTTTGAGTTTCTTGGCTACTGAGAGGAGAGTTTTTTTTGAGGTGCTTTGCAATACCTAAATCTCTCTCTGAATGCCTGGAGTCAGTCCACTTGGAGGACTTGGAATGATAAGCAACAGTCTATAAATGTATTTGAAACATACATAAAAACTATGCTTTGTGTTCATGTTTTTGTCATGCTTTAATATATTAAGTGAAATTACTTTTGTGTCTTGTGAACATTAATTATGAAATTCTTTGGTCTTAGTTGCTTGCTTAAGCTCAGTGTGCTAACTTTTGAGGGGGGTGTGTGTGTGTATATATATATATGTATATGTGTATGTATATATTTAAGTAATGAGTTGATTCTGTGGTCTGGTTATTTCAAATATTTTTGCCTGATAGGAAAATTGGTGCAAAGCTTTATTACTATAGTAGAAAACTCATAGGCAGCTTACAGTGGTAAGAAATATGTAGCTGCTTGAAGTATTCTTGCATTGGAATTGTATAACACCTCATTCATTATTTGTTGGCTGTAAAAAAAAAAAAAAAATTTGATCTTCAGAAAGCTGTCTTCAGAGGTCAGAAGTTGATGTATTGAGTGGTATGCATTTTGGATTGAGTTGATGTATTTTGGATGAAATGCAACTTCATCCATACTTATGGATGAAGTCTTACTTATCCATACTTATCCATCCATACTCAGAGCTAAAGGTGAGCTATGCACTATAATAAACTCATTTATCTAAAAGTAAAGAAAGGACATAAAATGAAGCTTTTGACCGATTTAGTCTAAAATTAAATTGTTTCCTTTTCTTACCTAAATTCCAAAAGTTCTGTACATGTAAATTAAGAATGTTTTATGCTTTTGAGACTATTCAGGCCAAATACACAATAACTTCTGGTTTTTTAGTTCATTTTTAACCAGACTGGTTAAAAATACTTAGGGTTCTTTAACTGCTGATAAAACAATCTTGAGACTTCTTGTGTTAAGTGTAGTGGGTGTATTCCTCATAGAGGAGTTGAAACTCTCGGATGAAAGAGAACAGTCTGAAATGGAGGCTGAAATTCCGGAATGTCTTCAATTGGTTTGGTTGTTGGCAGGGAGCCTGTGTTTCACTTCATAGAGTAGAGTTAGCTAAGTCTGACAACAGTAATGTCTGACCATTTTATCTCTCCACCCATCTGCTTTTGGGTTTTCCCACCTACAAATCTTCAAAAAGTAGATGAAAACAGAGGACCTTAAGCAGTTGTTTTTAAAAGCCAGTTTTTCTAATTGGCAAATTTAGTAGCATGTTGCTGTTAAAGTGGGAGTTGGTGTAATAACTTCTGTAGGTTTTCTTCATTGCTACAAAAAATGTGTGTTATCCAGAAGCTCTCCTTCAGTAGGAAGAAAAAAAAAAAAGTCAGACGAGATGCTTTGGTTATGATTGTTCAACTTCATCATGTTAGCTTGCCAAAGGCAGCCCCTTTAGGTGATGGGAGGGTTGCTTCAGAGAGTTCTCTCTCAGTGAAATGGATGTGTTTTGTGCAATAGTTTGTATGGAATAGCTTAGGTTTCCTGTGATGTTGAGTAATTGGGATGGAGGATGTTATGCTCCCTCCCAGCAGCAAAGATGAACTCCAAGGGGCTGGTCAATTTGGAAAGTGAAATTGGTTATGTTTCTGCTCTGTTCTGTTATCCTGTGGAGTTACTGAAGTTTTCTTCCTCTCTTCCCAAAACATTGACTAGCAATAGAGTGGAACAATTGCTTTGCTTGTTATCTATGTACTTCCAAACTTCTCTAGTTGTGCATGTTACTTTTAGGACTTGAAATCCCAAATGTTTCTCTAAATTATTTCTGTTCATAAACTTGTTCTGTCACAATCTGGTGCTTCCATCCTGTAGTTTTCTGTCCTGATGATAGCAGTCACTGATTATGAAGAAGCAGTTCTCTCTGGATGCTGTTTCTGTGCCAGTTGCATGACAGGCTGTGTGGAGAAACTGAACCTGACTGAAACTGAAACTCAGGTGGTCATTAAAAAAAGAATTAATTTGAATTGTTTTTCAGGTCCAGTTTATACTCATCATTTGGAAAGCTAGTATCCCTATATTAGGTAGGGGAGTTGATCTTGCCTGTCAAAGGAGGGTGTGAATCCTACTTTGGTGACAGTACAGACGTAAAAACGCCTGTGAAAGTCTGCCCTGAAAGGAAGTGTTAGAAGCTTGGAGGGAAAGGAACTGTAAGGAGTTTTGTATTCTTGAATAGTTTTTTGGTTTTTATGTTCTTGGTTTTGTGCAAGTTAAGAGCGGATAACAGACATGCCTTTTACTCTTGAAATAGTGTTTTGGAAATTGTTTGTAATGCTTGGGTTTTGTCATCATTGAAGTATTTTTCAGGCGTTTTATTGCACTAGATAGTTTTACAGCTTTGATTTAAATGTGAACAGGTAACTTATTACAAAGCTTGAATTGCTGAAAGCTGATTCATGTTTCTGGTTTTGAACCATTCTTCATTTGGAATTTTATCTAGTTAAAACCTTTGTTTTGTTCTTCCACTGGGTTCTGTTGAGAGTGCCCTGTTAGGGTCTTACCTGTCAACCTCTTATGAGGGGAAGAGGGTATTTTGTGTATAAGTCATTCTATGCATTTCTGTCATAGCAGTGTTCTACCACAGAGTGATAGACCTGACCTGCAGGTCACTTACATTTCCTGTCTGTTTCAAGAAATGTTCCCTTACTCCACTAATGAAGTGGATGTGTAGGCAGTTCAGATTAGTAAGTACATTATTACTACCTCTGCTATGTGAGCATTTCACTTGAAACGTTTAGTTCCAGTAGTAATTCTTTGTGACTTGGTTTGCTTTTTCAGTAAGTGCAAAGCTCTCTACTATTATTGGCTTTATCAGTTTAACATCTGTGAAGAAGATTCAATGGCAATATTTTACAGAGACAAAATAATTTGTCAGAATCTCCTTAACTTCCTCTGAGTAGAACAATAAGAAATTTCATAATAATAAATTTCTGTTCAAAGTTGAAGACATTAAAGATGTCACCCTCAAAATGTGAAATTAGATTAAGAAAATAAGAGCATCATGTATTTGTTAGTGTTAGCACATTCAGTCTCTCATTTTGGGTAGGTGGTCAGTGTTCTTGGTTGCCTTTCTGGTTTTCAGTAGCTATTTGATTCAACAGGTCATTGTATCCATACTGTTCAGTCTGTGACTAAGCATCCCCTATGATCAAGTACATTAATCCATTCGAAGGGTAGTGCGAGTTCCAGTCCTTGCCTTTTTCTTCTTTGGTAAACTAAGGTGGAAAAAAAAGAATAATTGCTCACTTTATACCAGAGTAAGAGAGGAATGTTTATGAGGGAAAAATGAAGCAGTGAGTCCAAGTTTCTGGAGTGGCATGGGGAGTTTCTTGCAGAAATAGCAGCGACATAATGCTGGTGTCTTGAAATAGGCATCTTAAAATACTGTGCAGTTAAGTGCAAAGAAAAATAATCGATAACAGTCCTTGAAAAGAATGCAGTGGACACCACTGGCAAAATGTAGTTTGGGTATGCTTGAGTTCAGTAATGCTCTACCAGTCAGTAGAATGGCACTAGGAAGCGTTGTACAGTAAATTCTTGGTTTTAAAGAACCATTTGGAATTTACTTAAACTAAATTTCCTGTTTGGGGAAAGTTAATTAAAGTTAATTTCACTTGTGAACTTGTGGATATGGAAAGATGCTAGATATCATCAGTATAGCCTTAAACTAGTCCATGCACTGCAGTTTCCCTGATAGAGATATGCATAGTTCATACTGTGAATTCTGGATTCTTTGAAAGAATGTTATTAAAACTTAATTCTGTTTGTTTACTTCTCCATGCTTATAGTTATCTTTGCAAATCTAAAAGCTGGTCACAGTTTAATACTAATGCTGATATCTAGCTGTCTTTCAAATCTTACAATGTTAATGATGCAGTTGTTCTTACAGAGAAACAGTAGAATATTTGCAATGGCTGTGTCCATACTTATATAGCTACTTATATAGCAGGTATTCCTTTTCAATCTGTGTTCTATGGTATTAACAGTAAACTAGAAGCAGAGTTAGTCACTTGACCTTCTTCTGAACTGAAGATGCATGTGTTTCATGGCATTAGAATAAAACCTTGGGGAATTTCCTCTGCTTTTGTAGTTACTCCTCTTAGATGGGGGGAGTACCTGAACAGCCCTGTCTGACGCTGCTTGTAAACTAGAATGTTTCCTGAACTCATGTCATCCATGCTGAGAGATACACACCTTTCACCATTCTGGTCCTGATAGCCCCTGCTTCCCCTGGATGCAGACAGAAAAGTAATTTTCTATTGTGTATGTAAAAAGTAGAATAATTTGAGATTACCTTTCTATTATCATCATTTAATGATGATTAATGATCTTCCTTGTTTTCTTCGTCTTTACTGTGGATTGGACTTCTGTCTATTCTTCCTTGTGTGCAAGTTCTTGTGTATGTGATGAAATTAAGTGGAAGCTGAAAGGTGAGGGGAGGAAGAAAACCTTTAGATGAATATGGAGAGAAGTAGGAAGGGCAGTGAAAGAAAGTGGTGGCCAGGAAGAGTAAGTAGAGGTTGTACTTGCTGATTTGTAGCTATGATTAAACCATGTATGTTTTTGCATTGTATTGCAGATGAAGCCTTGTACTTCTGTTACGCGGTGGTACTTACGCCACCATTCTTTGGCTGGTTCTTCTACACTTCTTTATCTATCCCCTTCCAAAGAACGTTACTGTGCTGATGAACTGTGTGTCAGTCTTTCTGGTTGTTGCCTACTGATACAACTATACAGGATTTTGATCTTCATTCTGTAGTCATGAGGCCATACATTTCTTCCTGTTGCATGTTTTCTTTTATTCATGTTTTTCAACATGTCACAGCAAATAACATGAGCATGCTCCTGCTTCTTGTGCAGGATCACAAGGCCACCTTCTCCACTGCCAGGTGGAGAATCTCCCAAATGATGTTTCTCTTGACTCGCTCTAGGGTTGCATGCAGGTGGTTGGTGTCAGGTTAGTCTGTTATGGCAGAACTGGGGGCTTTGCTGTGAGGTTCAGCTGAGAGTCTGGCAGGTGTCATTCTCAACTGGATAAAGTAATGGCTGCTGATTTGTTCAGGGAGACCTTGAGGAGTTTGGATTTTAGCATCTTAGGTGTCGCTCGAGCGTCTGGCTTTGAGTCAGTTTGGTGTGCTTGCCTGTCAGCCTGGCCCGAGCTTCTCAGGTCTTTGCTCTCCTGTAACCTGAAATGGGAAAGTATTACCCCTGTAAGGAGCAGCTAGGCTGAGCTGGGCATGTGGTGTTCTGCTGTCAGGCCCCTTGGCAGAGCAGGGTGAAGGGGGAGGGGAGCCCTATGTTTCTGCCATGGAGAGCCTTGTTGGAGGGGCTGGTCTTGCACCCCTAGCAGTGCCAGTGGCTGATGCTTGAGAAAGCATTAGGGATCCTTGTGGTGAGCCAACTTGATGAGTAACTTGAAAAAGTCAGAAGCTTCACATAAAGTTTGTGTTCAGTTTTGTTGCAAATATAAATGTTGATTGGCTTGGTGAAACCTCATCTGTGAGTTTCATTAGGAAGTTGTTTTGGGTGACATAGAAAAAGTGTCTTTTTTAAGTCTAGGTTTGAGTTTCTTGTCGTGTAGTCAGGACAGAGCTGGCTCACAAGGCCTCAGTTATTCTGACCCTTTGATATCAGTGTGTGAAGTCTCCAGTTGTCTGAGTTGGATGTCTTGATTTCTCCCTGTGACACCAAGTTGTGAAAATGTGCCTTCAGCCTTTAATTCTGAATGTTTGGTTTGTTTTTTGTTTTTTAAGGCTGATAGCAGCGTAAGTTACAGAAGTCAAATGGGGCTGGTGATAGTAATAGCCAGCTTGTCTGTGCTTTGGTGTACTCTCACATGTCAACTGACTTTGGGAGCTGTGATTGTTAATGAACTTAAAAGCTTTGCTCAGAAATTTATGGTTTTGGGGATGTCCTTGCTTTCAAAACTGTCTCTGGAGTTTTGAGATTCCCTCAAAGGGATAAGGCTATCTTACAGGAAAACATAGCTTGTTTTCTTAAGGGACTAATTCTCACTGTCAGGCCCTCACTAAGCCTTGAAAACCTGCTCATCAATTTGAGGCAGCAGTGACGATGGGGAATATTTCTGAAAGTGTGTTTGCTGACTCCTTATGCTTTTCTTCTCCCTTTGCCTTTGGCTTAACTTGTACATAAGATCTTACTAGTCTGAGGGAGAAGGAAGGCTTTGGGTCTTACCTGTCCTGGTTTTGGCAGCAACTGCTTCATTGGTCACCATAGGTGTGTATTCATTGTGGTTGAGACATGGCAGTGGGAAGGAAGGCTTTTAGTTCTGCTTGGTCATTACATCGTTTGTTTTTCTGCCATGTGTAGAGATTCTTTTCATTGCTCTCTAATGAATTACTGCTGTGTGATTATGGTTACTGCTTATGTGTGGAGGAGGGGGGCTGTCCTCAAGTGAATTCACTTGTGCATATCAGATGTCTAAAGTGGCAATTTCTTCAGTGAATTTTGTATTCCTTTTCCTGTGGCTTGAGTTTGATCCTGTCTTATTTTGTAAATGCAAACTGAAGGCTCTTTTAATGGATTGAAGGTTGTTACAGCCTGAAAAAGAGACGTGTGACTAATTGCATGTAATCTCAGAGCATGTTGCTTACTTCTAGTGCAGGTTGAAGAAGTTTGGTGAGCAGAAACAAAGGTGTTTCTGCTAGGGGAGGATGCTTTGAGAATAAATGGAGAAGTGATTAGAAACAGGCCTACCATGGAGTTATGTTCTTTGAATGCAGGAAAATGCTTTGAACCAAAGAGCATCAAGGAGACTGGACATTGTCTAGTCAAATGCTTATGTGAGTTGAAACAACACAACTCTTCAAAGTATTTTTGTGCCATTGTTTTTGAGTTATGGCTCCTCGAGGATCCTGCCTGAGTAATGGTGAGAACTTGGTAATTTCAAGAAAAATCTCCAGTTTTTCTGGTCCTCTATATCTAGTTCTTTTGGTCCTAGAAGGCCAAATTTCTAGAACCAATTTGGTCCTAGAATGGCAAATGAATGGCAATGCAAGGAATAGAAAAAAATGTCAGAGGACAAACAACTTTATTGGCAAGATTGCTTCTTGTTCTTTAGGTTCTGGGTGTTCCAAGACAACAAACAGTATATTCTGGTGTGCTAGAACTGTTGAATATGCATATGGCTTGTATGAAGCATGAATCTATTTCCTCTGTGGGTGAATGGTTCAGTAGATTTGTTTTGTTAGCAGACTTTCTACCTGTCCTCTCCTTTGACCTCTAGTACTGCAAATGAATTTGTGTGGCTGTGAGGTGTTACCTATGACTGTGGTGTATTCTTAAATTGAAAATGTTTGTGTACTGATAATATAGACATGCATTGTTATGCCTGTCTGGAGATGAGCTGTGGGAGTGCTAGCAGTTGGATAGGATGTTTTTGGGATAAACTGTGCTGATATGAATGAAGATGGTATTTGTCTCCATTCGGAGTCTGCACAAGTGCAGAGAGGAGAACTCTGGAAGAATTATGTAGTCCATGGTACAAATTTGCAAAATTTCTAGAATTCACAAAGGTGAAATGAGAAATCTGTTGAAAATATTCTGTAAAGAAATAATCAGGCCACTTCCATCCTGTCAGATCTCAAAGGTTGCTAAGTTGGCTTTGTTGTGCTTACAGGAACTGTCTAGTTGAGAAGGTAGTGTTGTGTGATGAGTAAATCTGTGAACATGAAGGAGCAGGGGAAGCATGTGGATCAGTGTTGCATTGCAGCCAGCTCGTGGCTGTGATCACTCTTGCTTCTCTGAAGTATAAATTTGCCTTGTACATTGTGAACTTAAACTATCTTACTTGAACACCTTACCATTTTAATTCCTAGATGGGAATGATGAGCAATCCCAGCCCTTATGGTCAGCCCTATAGTCAAAATACTGGGCAGCAGATTGGAGCCAGTGGACTTGGCCCTCAGATGCAGAATAAAGCTGGACTGCAGAATAGCTTACCACAGTTTCCAATGGACAAGAAGCCAGTTCCTGGGGCAGGGATGCCTAACATGGTAAGTAGAATGAAAGGTATATTCATAAAAATGTTGTGGTAAAAAGGAGCAATATGCTCTGGTCTTGCCACATTGTAAGTTTTTTGCGGCTGTATTACCCAGGGTGAATTCATGCTTGGAATCCACACAGAACACACTTGTTTCAACCCCTAAGACTGATATGGGGGAGAGGGCTGAGTTGTGCTTTCTATGTTGATAAACTGCACCTCTACTCTTTGGCCTTCAAACCCTGTTAACAGGGAAAATGTAATGGAGCTCCTTAATTGAAATGAGCTTTGCAACCTGTTTGGACACCTCTGCTCTCCTGTCCCATCCTTTCTTTTGCTGTTGCTGTATTGGGCCCCTTCTCCTCAGAGTATCTCTGTCTGGAGAGTTCTTTTCCTGCTTGTACTCGCTGATGCTTTTGGTAAAGAGAGGTGTCCCTTTTCAAACAGGTATTACCTGTGATAGGGCTTAGAAACTCCAGCTGTGTGTTCGTTCTTGTGAATTACAGGAACATGCACAACAGTCCTGATGCTGGAGGTGTTTCCCTGGCAACTGTAGTAGCCTTGGTACCTTTCCTTTTTGCCTCCACTCTTATTGCAGCAGGACTTAAGGAAAGGGGAAGTAAGAATGGTGGGAAAAATGGAAGACCCAAACTTGTAAAGCCAATGCCTCACTACATGCCTTAACGTTAGATTCCCTGGCTTGAGTTTAAAGCTGATGCCTCATTTTCAAAGTTCACATTGGTTAGGGGTATGACATGCAACATGTCTTACTAGGCATTTTTTTTCCATATATATATTTCTTTGTTTTAAATTTAGGAAACAAATTCATTTTTCTGAATATAGCTTGTGTTTCTCCCTGCTTCACTCCCACACACCCCCTGGGCGGGTCTGTCTATTGATCTTACTAACTGTTGCTGAAAAACCATTTCCATTTAACTTTAGTACCTTTAAATTGAGAAGAGCTCCATCCTGTGAATTTTATTTAATGGTTTTTTTAAGTTGAGCGTGAAACATTGGAAGACAAGCAAACCGGTTGGTTGTATGAATCAATAAAAAAGCAGCCAAAAGTTGTTCAGAATCCCAGCTGTCAAGTTTGTGTTCAGTGCAGGGCATATAACTTTTGAAGCTGAGTGTAGGAACTTAAAGTTGTTGCTGCCTCAGCTGCCGTTTAGAATGCCAGGCTGCAAACAAGACAGTTATGGTGGTATTGGAACATGCACAGACCCTGAGAGCCTGACTAATTGGTGAAGTCACCTTGTAAAATGAAAGGTTAATACTAGTAGTCAAGAGCTGTATGGGAACTGGGATTTAGAAATACAGGTAGCTGGGGTCTAAAGATCTGGAGATCTCCAGAAACATCGTGTAGAACCTGAAGAGTCAATTAGAAGCTAAAGTCTGTTAAACTGTAGTGATACAAGCGACATAGAGTACCTGAGCCTCTCTTATTTGAGTATTCCTCAAATGTCACCTGAAAGGAATACAAAGTGTTCTTAAAAAATAAACAGAAGCAGAGGAGACAAGCTAGATGTTGCCATACCTGACATGAGTTCTGTGGTGTTTATTATCCTGAAGCTGTTCTTCATCTCTAGCAGAGAGTAGGAGATGCTTGTTTTGAATGCTTATGTGCAAGTTTGCTGATGGAGAAAGGTTAAAAGCTTCCGAGAACTTGTCTTCCATTCTCCTTTTCTAGGAGCAGTCAACTTGAGATACCTTCTACTGAGAGGGAAAACCCTATTCATTCTAAAATGTGCTTTCTTCCATTAATGCAAGAATTGTGGATGCAACTTTTTGCATTCAAAATAAGATTTGAGATCTAAATGCTATTAATATTTTCTGGTTGGTCTAGCACTGCAAATTAACCTGTGAGCATGTGCAAAGGTCTGCTGGCTATTGATAAGGAAAGAGCTAGGACTAATAGAGTGATATGAGGATGAAATTGTGGCTGGCAAGAGAATTGCCAGGACTGTTGCTAAGGGGCATTTTTAATGAGTCCTCCAGAACTACACATAGGTGGGCTGTTTCCTTAATCAGAGAATGTAGTAGTAGTTGTTTCTTCCTCTTGTTGGACTTCCTCTTGTATTGCTGTTTACTTGCTAAGTGAATTATTTTCAAAAATAGATTTATTTCCAGGAATTTCTTTTTCACCTTCATCAGGGCCAGCAGCAGGCTCCCCAGGTGCAGCAAGCTGGGATGGGGCCAGCAGCTTCTCAAGGAATGGGGTCTGGAGCACCGACAGCAGATCCAGAAAAGCGCAAACTCATTCAGCAGCAACTCGTTCTCCTCTTGCATGCTCACAAGTGTCAGCGCCGAGAACAGGCCAACGGGGAGGTGCGACAGTGCAACCTCCCGCATTGCCGAACCATGAAGAATGTCTTGAACCACATGACACACTGTCAGGCTGGCAAGTCTTGCCAAGGTAAGTAGGGGAGTGGTCATGTAAATGTGGTCAACGTTTTAGGGAGGAGAAGGGCTCCTGGAAAGAGATGGACTAGTGGGTGACTTGGGAATAAGTTAAAGAAATTCTGTCTTATTTGCTTAAGACAAGGAATTGTAAGCAACTTCTGAGCCTCTGAAGTTTAGGCAAGTTAGTGGGGACAATATGCAACAAAGAGATGAGTAAAAATCTTTTGTCTAACTTTGTAACTCATGGTAAAATCTTTTGGATTCTGCCTTTTTTAAAGGTAGACATAAACCAGGAATCTGCAAATAGGAGTCTACCTGTCTTTCTTGAACTGAAGAGATGAATCTCGAGCAATACCAAGCCATGGATTTGACTGCTACTGGCACTTGCAACCTCTCTCTGTCCTACTAAAATATAATCTCCCTTTTGGATAGCCTTGGCTCATCTGGATTGTGCCAGTTGTTGACATTTCAGTTGCTTGGCACAGTCTGCCTGATACCTGAGCTAGATGGAGTTATCCTTCGAGCCGCGGAGACGTCGGCTTGGGTGTATCACATGGGGTTTTTGAGTAGGCTTTGGTTGAACCAATAGTACTAGAAGAAATCTGGCTACATTTTCAGGGCTGGTTAGTGCTGAACTACTTCAAATAATACTTTGACTTGTGTTGATATAGGTGTGTACCCTGAGAGAAAATGCTGCTCTCTGCCCAGTTTGTGATGACCATGTGGAGATACTGGGAGCAGTTTGTAAATGCTTTTAATTTCTTCTCTTTGTCAGTGGCACATTGCGCATCTTCCCGACAAATCATCTCGCACTGGAAGAATTGTACAAGACATGATTGTCCTGTATGTTTGCCTCTCAAAAATGCTGGGGACAAAAGAAATCAGCAATGTAAGTCTACTGGGGAATTCTGTGTGTTGAATAAACCATAAAATGCATGTTGGGAGTTAAACTTTCTTGCACCCAGATGGTAGTGGTGATGCTTTCAAACCTGGGAACATGTTCATGTGATTTTTCTCTCGTTTTAATCTCAGTATTTTTCTGGCTCTGATTGCTAGTGTTTATGAAAGCTTTCTAACTTTATTGTATTTTTCTATCAACAAGGAAGGTAAGGGTAAGGGTGAACAAATCATAGCTCTCTCAACCAAATGGTTAGCTTTTCATTGCTGCTTCTTCCAGCTGGATGGCTTCTGGAGACAGATGTGCGCACACACGCACATTGTGTCATTTCAGCCCTGATACTTGGTTCTTTTCTTCATTCTTTGTTTGCATCAGATGTCACTCCCCCTTTCTCTTTGTGTCCCCTTGGTCTCCCTAACAAAATGTTTGGCAAGACTTTTGTCGTTGTGTTACCTGTATGGGTTTTTTTTCCTCCCTACTTTACTGTTACTGTAGCCTCTTATGACTAATGTGAGTTAATTCTTGGTTTAAGAAAACTAAAAATAAAAAGGGCAGAAAAGATGTTGCAATGGCTAGTGGAAAACTGTGTGTACAGTTCTGCCTTTAACCTCTGTGACATGGTGTGCCTCTGTTTTCAGTTTGAAGCAAGCAGATGTGTCCTAAATACTTAAGAGTGGGATTTCCTCTGAGCAGCCCGAAGGGAAAACAGCATGTTGGATTGGCTGGTTGGGTCAAAACTTGTCTCTCTGTTTCGTGACAGGTTTTTCAGATCTGTTCCCTGCATGCTTCCAGAAGGAGATGTTTTAGTTCTGAGCAGTTCTGAGCTGTCTGCTCCCTGTATTGGTGGGCCTCTCTGGCTGCCTTCTGCTCTCCTCTCTAACTCTGTGTGTCTTTCACAGCGCTGCTGGGCGGAGCTGCAGTGGGACTTGCCAATACGGGCTCTGTGGGCGTGGGGCAGCAGACAACGCCCAGCATTAACACTACCAGTCAGATAGACCCCAGCTCCATCGAGAGAGCCTACGCAGCCCTCGGACTGACCTATCAAGGGAACCAGATGCAGACACAGCCCCAGGCTCAAGTGAAGAATCAGCAACAGGGACAGTCACCCCAGAGCCTGCGCCCTATGAATCCTATGAGTAAGTTTATCTGTTAGTGTTAAAATGCAAACTGCAGGCAACTTCCCCATGCTACATCTAATGCAAATTTTCTCAACCTACTAGCTTAATACTGCTAGATAATTTGCAAAAGGTAGGGCTTTGCGATGTTTTAGACTTGAAATAACAACTTACTCAGTGGAACAGGAACATTAGAGGGCCCAGGTGCCCTTCTCCTGGAAAACAAGTTCTTTGGAAAAACTAGTTTCTTTGTAAAAATGATAATTTTTCAAGGCTTTTTTTTTTTTTTTTTGTAATCGTACTGCAATGCAAGTTTCAGACTATTGGGGAGTTTTTAATTGGATATGCAGGCATTGGAATGCCAGCATTCAGGGGTACTTCCCTGTCACTCAGAGTGCAGCATTTTATATTTGTATCTCAGATATCTAAAGTTTGTTTAAGAAATGAAAAATAGTAAATAACTGGCATCCTCCTTGAATCCCGTCACGTGATCTCGCATAGCTCTAAATTGTCTGAGTGGCTTATAGCAACATTGTAGGACTAGATAACAATTTAAATTCAAAGTGCAGTTAATCAGAACTTGGCTATCAATGGTGTCAAATGAAGTCATCTTTTACCACCAAATCTAAGTGTGATAGTTTGAGATTACATCACAGGACTTTTTCTCACTCTTAGCTGTTTGCTTGAGTTGCATAAGTAGATGTGGCTTTTTTAGCAGAAAAGAGGAAAGAAGAGCTGGTAGTGATTTATCACAAGCTCGTATGGGATTGTAGTGGTCGTGCCTGGGTGTCCCATGAGAAGCTTGGGTGCAGAATGAGAGATTGGTGCAGAAACACACAAACTGCAGCCTGAAACCAACTGCTACTTTGCTCTGCAAAGGGAATGCTGCTTCTGAATACTCAGGAAAAGGCTGCTGGGTAGTGTAGACTTGTTAATGGGATGATTGGCCCTCATAGATTGCATGTGACTTGCTAAAACTTTACTTCTAGCTTGTGAAAACAGAGGAAAGGGCAAGGGTCCTGAGAGCTTAATCTTAAAACAATTAGATGAAAATAGTATAACTTTCTATTGTGTCTTAGAGTCTTTTCTGAAGCAAAATGATTCTTATTTTTTAATGTATGTAACTACTTATAGACAGTGTTTCGCCTGTGCATTCCTTACAGAACAGTGGGCATTCTTTGTACAATTGCTAAGAAAATCCAGTGAAATGGGATTGAAAAGGCTCTTGGAATGTGAAGAACTGCAGCTTAATGTAGAAAAGACAAGCAAGGATATTGTAGACATTTGACTGGTTCTGCCTTATTAGGAGTAGGTAGCTAAGGAGGGAATTACAACAGGTGAGATAGGAATTACAGGGTCATGGCCTACAGGACAACAGGGCTAGTTTTGGAGAAATAGCAGGATTTGATGAGGACTGGTATGTGAAAAGATGCAGTCCTAAGTAGCTCAAATGGTGGGCTTTGACAGTTGAAAAAGGGCGAGTTTAGGTAAAGGTTGACTGTTGTCTTGCACGCCAGTGAGCTTTCAGATGACGAAGTGGATTTGGGAAGAAGAAAAGGACTAAAGGAAAAGAGATTTGGAACAGATTTATGAAAAATTGGTTAAGTACTTGGTTGTGATATTAGGGGTATGTATTAGGCTCAATATACCTTATTTCAGTGGGCTTCTCCTGTATCCAGTGTGTAATTTTGCTTGAAATACAGATTCTGTAGGATTCAAATGTCCTAAATTTATGTGAAGCTTGGTAATGGCTTTCATGGTACTTGCAACTTCACAAAATGATCTGTTTGGAAGCTCCAGACAGAAATATACTGCATTTTTCTTTACTAATTGAGAGGTAACTGTAGTGTGTGAAGAAAACAGACAGTTTTTATTGTGATTAAGACTGGGTATGATTCAGAAAACCAGATTTTGTTATGCAACAAATTAGAGGTGTTTCCTGCAAAGGATTGCCAGATTTCCCTTCTTACAAGCATTGGAGTTAGTTGTAGGATCATTAAGTATGGAGCGGGTGAGAAGGGACCTTGTCTGATGTAGGTGGTAGCTGATGTTTTAAGTTTTTGAAGCCATTGTGAATATATGTCCCAAGATTCTGAATGAAAAAATACTCAACTGCTTCTAAACAAAAAAGCAGAAGTGGATGGACTCTTTCATTAGAGAGTTACAGGAAAGGACTGTGGAACATAATATTTGCAGCAAATTGAAATCACTTGTTTGTTGATCAGTTCAGGAAGATGTGCAGAGGAGTATAATGGGGTTGATGCTTCACTTGGAGGTCACCAGTGTTGGGCCTTGGGCTTTTTCTAAGTTTGTAAAAGAAAGAGGGGTGAAGAGAGCAATGGATAATTAAATTCCCTTCACAAAAGTCCAAGTACTTGAAAGTTGAAACCCTTGTTATTACTGAACAGTTACTCATTTTGTGTGGTAAATGGGCTCTTCACTTTTTCTGTATTCTTCTGTCTTCTAGGCGCAAATCCAATGGGAGTGAATGGAGGAGTAGGGGTTCAACCTCCTAATCTGCTGCCTGACTCAATGTTACATTCAACCATGAATTCTCAAAAGTAAGTTTGAATCCTTTGTACCCCAGTGATTTTGTTTTGATCTCATGGCACTTCTTGCATAAACAGTGGAGTAAATGCCATTGATGGCTATCTCTCCCTTTGGATTTTGTAGCTTTTGTTGCAGTTTTCCAAGTCCTTGGGTAGAACAGCATGTACTCTTTCACTGCGTTATTTGGTGTGTGTGTGTGCAACTATTTCTGCAGTTTGTCCATTGATTAGGGAATGGCTGAACTAGCACTTTGTCCTAACATTATTCTAAAAGAGGCTATGACTGTAAGATGATTAAGCTGGGGCTAGACTTTTGCACTCAATTCTTGCTCTGTTTTTGAAGCCCCATGATGAGTGAAAGCGCCAATGTTGCCAGTTTGGGAGCCATGCCAACAGCTCAACCATCCAATACTGGAATTCGAAAGCAGTGGCATGAGGACATTACTCAGGATCTCCGAAACCACCTTGTTCATAAATTGTGAGTAGCTAATATCAAAACAATTTCCTCTTAGGTGAGCTGCTGCCCCAGAGGTGTATTGGGCAGAGAGGGGTTGCAGAAGGAAGCCTGACTTGCAGAACTAGAAGGCCAAGGAGTCAATTTTGTCAGGATGCATGGAGAAGGGAAAGCAGAAGCCGAAAGTTGGAGCTGCATCTGCTGGTTTGGGGCTGTTGTCTTGGAACTTTCCCACTACATGCTCAAGCCATCTACAAGGGCTCGGGCCATCTACAAACATCTGCGGCCCCTGGAAGAAGTAGCAGTAGCTGTAGTCTGTCAGCAGATTTGCTTGCTGCTTTGTGTTCAAACCACTGGGGTTAATGCTGGTCTGGAAGCATTCTAATCACTTGCATGCATTTCTTTAATATTTTTTTCTTCCTGTTCAGAGTCCAAGCCATATTTCCTACTCCTGACCCTGCAGCACTGAAGGATCGACGTATGGAGAATCTGGTGGCATATGCTCGAAAGGTGGAAGGGGATATGTATGAATCAGCAAACAGCAGGGTGAGATGCCATCTCCTGTTGTCTAGTTCTGTGTATTTCTACCTTGATCCTGTGCTGATTGGGGAGGAAGAGGAATGAAAGCACAGATGGGACTTCCAAGCTGAGGAAACAAGTGTTCAGGGGCTGCTGGATGGGGTTTAGGAGCCAACCAGTTGAAGGCTGCTGCCTGGGTGTGCCGGGAGTTGAGATGTGCCGTACCTGAGACTTGTCACAATCCCCTAAAGGCAATGTTGAAGCTCTTCACTGTGATTGTCCCAGAGAAATGTTGGACACAAGATAAATATCTGGCATTGGTCTAATAATTGAGAGCAGTGCCCTTAGCATTGCCCCTTTTCCCCCTCCTGTCTGTCTGACAGTCCCTGCAAAGGGGAAGACACCTCCCACCCCAAACCAAAATGTGTGTCTGTAAGGCCGCTTTGCGAGTTTGAATCACTGGGACCAGTTGCCTTTTCTTAATGTGTGTCTCCTCTCCTTTCTTGGCTTTTATTCCTCCCCAACAGGCAGAGTACTATCACTTGCTAGCAGAGAAGATCTACAAGATTCAGAAGGAGTTGGAGGAGAAACGAAGAACCAGGCTGCAGAAGCAAAATATGATCCCAAATGCTCCGGGCATGCCACAAGCTCCCATGAATCAGGGGCCCAATATGGGACAGCCACAGCCAGGAATGTCTGCAAGTAAGAACCTTTGGGTTACTGATCACCTGGTGCAGGAAATCCTGTACTGTCATTTCAGTAGTCTGGTGACCATTTTGCTGTTCATGGGTACCTGACTTGTGTGTGAGCTACTGTTCATTATTGTACCTTGATAACATGCTTCAAATTTGTCCCCTATTTCTGAAAGCTGACTCTGTCAAGAGGATATTTCTGTCACTGGAATGTACTTCTATTTTCAAGGAAGTTCTTGAGTTTGCCTCACACTTTGAGGACTCTTTAATAATGTTTCGTTACTGTATACACTTACTTTATACATGAATTTTAATGTGCAATTCTCACTAAAATGTTTGGTGGATAAATCCTGGTGGTCTTCTGAATAAAACTATCTCATTTCAATGTCTCTTTTTGCAGATGGTCCTCTTCCTGACCCAACCCTGATACGTGCCAATGTGCCAAACCAGATGATGAATCGCATGCAGGCACAGCCAGGTAAATATTTGAAGAAAATTTGCTATTTTTAAAAGTTTTTAAAGGAATTTTTAAAGATATCTTGGATTTGGACAGCTCTTACTGTAGCATCAGAGGCCTTGTATCATGTGCAGTTTTTACATTTGGTTAAGAAAATAGCTGTCTACATTGCATGAGTCTTACATGACTATATAATAAATATAAAACACTGTCTCTAGTAGCATTTTGTCTTGTGATTCTGAGCTGCACATTAGCTGCTTGCTTTGTTAAATAAAGAGCTTGATGCTTTTGGAATTTCTGATCATGTGTGCATAGGATGGTGGGATCAGTCAAATATGGTGAGCCCAGCCAGCTCAGGTGAAGGACATGTTGGTGGCAGAGGGAATGTGGTGAAAATTATTGCTCAGAAAAAAAGGGCAGAACTTTGTTACACATTCAAGATGTGTTGTAGCCAACATGCAAAGTAATTGATGTTAAGATACAGTTTGAGATTCAATAAGTGAATTTCTAATATGTAATTAAGATAATGCAACTTTCTGTGGAAAGTTGATCTTCAGCAGCAGGTGTGAAAATCAGTATTTGTCACGTGTTACAGTAGTTCTCAAACGTAATGAGTTTTAATAACAGTGGAAACAGATGTCTTGAGGGGGGAAAAGCTGGTCTGTATTCTGAAAGAGTAGGTAACTTGAACACCGTATTTAAAATTATTCCATGTAACTAGTTAATAGAAGGCGGTATTTGATTGAAAGCTGGTTGCTAGAAAGCAAAATTAAAGAAACGGCATTTCTTCTCCAAATGTTGAATGGTGCCTAAAGAAGATTTCAGGCCTTTGTTTACACGTGTTTTTTTGGCACAAATCCACAGGAATGAATCAGTTTGGCCAGATGAACATGCAGCTGTCGCCGATGGGACCCCGACAAACCCCTCCTCTTCAGCACCCTGGACAGCTAAGTCAGGCAGGGGCCATGAACCAGGTCAGTGTGCCTTCCCTCCAGGGTTGAGTTCACAGGTTTACTTCTCTTGTCTGTGGTTTCCATAAAGTCAATAAATAAAAGAAATTTGAAAATAAATCAAGCATCACTTCTTCATTCTCTTGGCCCTTTGGTTTCTGTCTTTTGCTTTTTCTCTAAGACCTGCCTGATATATAGTAAATCTTTAGATATTTGTGGTAAGAATTGCCTAAAAAATAAGTTGAAGTGGCTTTTTGTTGCACTGTTAAATCAAGGAACCAAAATAAATCTTAAGTCACAGTCCCAGTCTGAAATCAATATCCTTTTACTTAGCTTTCAAGAGAAATCATCATAAATTCTGTCTTTTGAGAGGAGCTATAAGCAGGCTTTTTATATTGTATCCTACAGATAAGTGGCAAGCATCAACTTCTGTAACAAGATAAATGTTTTTATTTTTTTGTTTTGTTGTTTTCTCTTTTTTTGGAAAATGTTATGAAGGTATATGCACAATTGTGTGAAATGAGTTGCTTTCTTTTTCACCAGATGGGATTTCCTTCACGTATGCAGCAACCAGGAGTTGGCCAGCCTTCTGGTCAGAATCAATTTCTACAGCAGACTCAGTTCCCTGCTTCTTCCCCGGGAATGAACACAGCGAGCATGCCTATGACTCAGCCTGGCAATCAGACACCAGTATCTCAAGTAAGTTTCTGATTTCTTGACGTGGTGTCAGTGACCTTTGTCATAAACTGGTTATGATTGTTCAGTTTGTAGTAGTGGAGAACAACTTGTTTCCTTGAGAGACTTTTAGAATTATAATCAACCAAATTCATTTATCGAGACTTTTCATTTTCCTGGTGTAGCACTGGGAATGGCAAGGGTGAGACATGGTTGACTTGTTCTCAGGCTTGAATTTAGGTGTTAGAGAGGAATTGTTTTACATTTGTTTTTATGGAGCAAAGAAGAAATTGTGACTCAGCATGCAGTAGCTAAGATTCTCTTGCTGAACAGCAAAGCAGCAGAGCCTGAGAAATTAAGAGGTGGCAGAATAAGTCATAAAAAGGCATGTCTATCCAGGCCTGTGTGTTGCTGCCTCTGGGGGATTAAGAGGGTTATCACTACTGAAGATCTGAACTTACAGTCTAGCAGTTTCCTTTCTGTCCTCTCCCTCTCCCTTTTCAGCAAGAACCTTTCAGGCCAGGAAGAAGTAGGGAACGTCAGTTTGCTTCTCATTGATGCTTCTTCCTAGTTTGCAGGCAAGATTATTGTGGAGTTACAGTTTTTTATCTTGACCAATACAATTTTTTTTGTAATTTTATAATGGTAGAGTTACAGCTGTACTTATTTGTGATGATAAATTCAGTTTCTAATCTTGGGGGTGGAGGCATGGGCACACTAAGTGTATTTGAATGCAGTTTTTCACTGTGGTGCATTGTCCCACATTCAGGATGTACAAATCTGCAGTTTTAGAAAGAAATGTTTTGCGAGCCGGGAGTGTAGGTGTGCCGTTCTTTAAGTGTATCAGCAAGTATAAGCTATTCTATTGAAACTTCTCTAAGAGAGATGAATAAATTATAAAACAGCCTTATGTTTGTGTAGAACAAAATAAATCAAGGAGACCATTTCTGCTTTTGAAAGAGTTTTTAAAAGTGAAGCAGATGGTTTGTCACGTTTTTAAAGTATGCTGTGGGAAAGCAGACATTTGACAGTAATTTCTCTTGCTTTTCTATTCCAAGTCACTGCAAATGTGTACCTGTTTTCCCACAGGCACAAATGACCAGCGCTTCCTGTCCTGTGAACTCTCCTGCAATGGCTCCAGGTTCTCAAGGGAGCCATATTCACTGCCCACCTCTTCCACAGCCTCCCATGCACCAAAATTCTCCTTCTCCGGTACCTAGCCGAACCCCAACACCTCACCACACACCCCCAGGCTTGGGAGCACAGCAACAGCAGGCGGCAGCAGCTGCTGCCACCACTGCCCCCACACCTGCTCCTCAGGCTATGCCACCTGGACCGCAGTCCCAAACTATGCACCCCCCTCAAAGGCAGACTCCAACGCCTCCACAGGCACAGCTGCCTCCGCAAGTCCAGCCTCCAGTTCCAGTTACCCCTTCTGCAGAGCAACAGCAGCAGCCCTTGTCACAGCAGAGCACGACTGCATCTGTTCCCACACCAACAGCACCGCTGCAACCTCAGCACCCCACAACACCTGTAAGGAAATATTTTATTGTGCTTTCCCTGCAAATGTTTGTGTGTAAGGTTTCATTTTCAGTTGTGTGCTCCTGGCATGTTTAATATTAAAATAGGGGTCTTTTTGTATTTGGGGAGTAAACTTTTCCCATCAAGACAAGTCTGAAGATCATCTGCTGTTTCCAGAGAGGAAGTTATTTTACAGAATTCTTGTACATGTTTTGAAATTCACTTTGAAACATGGACGAGGTTTTTGGTTACTTATACATATGCATAGTACTTGTACAGTAGGGGAAACAATGCCATTATCTGTAGACAAGGCCTTCTAGTGCATGCCTCTGATACATGTTTTCCAATAGTAGAGGTTGTGGGACCCCACTGTATTCTTCAGGGAAAACAAATAGAAGGACAAGAGTGCTTTTAAACTCCGTGGAAATGTAGCATAGGTAAAACATAGATTAGAAAAGGAAAATAGGTTCATTAGAAGCCCATTTGTAATGTGTTTTGTTCCCTCAGCTTTCACAGCCAGCTGTGAGCATTGATGGGCAGGTGTCCAACCCCCCATCCACCAGCAGCACAGAGGTGAACTCTCAGCAGACTGTTCCAGAACAGCAGCAGCCACCCTTGCAGGAAGTGAAAATGGAGATTAAAACAGATGAAGGGGAACCAGAACAAACAGAGATGCAAATGGAGGAGAAATCTGAGGTGAGATCAGTAAGAGCTGTAGGTGCTACCTGCAGCTGCTGCTGCAGTTTTGATTGTTGTCTTTTGTCTTATTCCTAAAGAAGGGTCTGTGTTTTCTGGTGAAATTGTGGTAGTAGAAGTCAGTGGCCACAGAAAGGACCATTATAATGTGGTTGCTATGAAGCTTTGCTTTGGTAAATGCCAGTGTGAGGATGCACTCAAGTCAGTCCTACAGCTGTTAAAATAGCAGATACCAGGATGAGGGAAATGGCTTCAGGTTGTGCCAGGGGAGGTTTGGATTGGATATTAGGAAAAGTTTCTTCACTGAAAGGGTTATCGAGCATTGGAACAGGCTGTCTAGGGAAGTGGTTGGGTCACCATTCATGGAGGTATTTAGATGATGTGTAGAGGTGGCACTTTAGGATGTGGCATAGCAGTGGACTGGGCAGTGCCACATTAATATTGGACTTAATCTTAAAGGTCTTTTCCAACCTAAATGGTTCTCTATGTACATGATGGGCTGCTTTACTGGGCTTTGACAACTTGTAACTGAGGACAGCCAGGAGTGTGGCTGCCAGTCCCATCATGCTGGCAGCTCTGCTGTATGAGAGGCTGTTAGAACTGCCTGAAGAGGTACCCATGTGTCTCCTTGCAGCTCAGAACTCGTTAGCAGCTCGTCAGTGCTGCTATGCAGTGTTTAAAGATGCATTCTAACACGTTTGCTCAAGTTTTAAGCGAGTTTTGACTACAAAGGAGATAGAAGAGTGGGTGGGCAGTATGACAGATAGGTTTAAAGGACAGAAATGTGGATGGGTGGCCAGGAAATTTAAGTGACAGGCTCCAAACTGCTTTCCAGGCTAAAGTAGAACCAGTCGTGGAGGAATGTAAACCAGACCCAATGGAGCAAGAAGAGAAGAAACCTGAAATTAAGACTGAAGTACCAGAGGGGGAAGAAAGACCTACTACTCCAGCAACTCAGTCTTCTCCAGCAGCTGGGCAGTCTAAGAAAAAAAGTAAGCAGAAAGACTGTTTTTACTTAAATTCACTGCATCTCCCCAGAGAAATCTCTGCAGAGGGAAAAAACCTGGGCTTTCCTTTTTGGTACTTAGTGGATTATGTGGTACTTATATGGATTGTTCCTTGTGGCTTTTGGACAAAAATATCTAATAATACATGTGCTTATAATTGGCTTTGGGCAAGTTCTTTAAGCCTTTAGAATTAGACACTAAGCCGTAGTAAAATTGTCAATACAATGAAGATTTGAAATACTCAGTTACAGATTTCTCTAGACAATTTTTTTTCTCGGGGCCTCCAAAAGGGGATGTGTCTGGAATGTGAACCATCTCTACTCATCCATGTCATCTTATGATCACCTTTTCTTCAGGTGATCATTTTAATATCTTCCTCAGATCTCAGTGTTGCAGAGGATAAACAAGCCATGCTTAAGTACCTTAAACCCACTGTCTGTCTTTTTCCACAGACATCACATTTTCTAGCAGGTTTCTTCCTTCCAGCTGTTTCTGCTATCTTTCTAATGTTGATTGTTTTCCGAAGTTTTCAAGCCAGAAGAGTTGCGGCAGGCACTTATGCCAACACTGGAGGCACTTTACCGTCAGGATCCGGAGTCTCTTCCATTTCGACAGCCTGTGGATCCCCAGCTACTAGGAATTCCTGTGAGTGTTTTAGCAAGATAATTTCCTGGTTTTAATTCAAAAGTAGTGTATTCTGACATACCTGTTTGAGAACAGCTTACATCTGTCTTCTTAACATCTTCATATTCATGTGTTTTGGAGGGGTTTAAATTAGGCAGTGGAACATACAAGGTCTGACTTAGGGGACTTTGTTTGGTTCTGTGTTCCTTTTACTAAATAAGCAGATATAGCACGCACTGGAATGATTTACCACCAGAACCCCAGTGCTATATGGCCTTTTTATGGTTGTTGCTTCATGTTGTGATGCTCTTATTGCTGAATTTCATAGTTGTTTCTCATAATGTATAAATCTTTTCTGAAGATGTGGGAAATTAGGCAGATAAAACCCACTTAAAGTGTCCATTAAGGATTGTTATTTGTTATAGGAAAGGAAGAAGCAATTTAAGTTAGAGGTTTGTTTACATTAAATTTTCTGCTTGTTTTAGAATTATCTTGAGAAGACAAGACTATCATTCAGGGATCTGTGTTTTTAAACTCTCTGAATTGACCACACAAGTTTACAAAATATAAACAAATGCATAGATGTAGAAGTCCTTTTTACGTGCTTCAGGCAATGTTTTTTCCTGAAAAAACATTTTGCTGTTGGTGTGGGGGGTTTTTTAAGGCAGATGCTGCAGAATTTCAAGGCCTGCTGTATTACAAGCAGTTATACACTTGCTAATATTTTTAACAAGCTTTCAATTGACTGTCATTCTGCAGACTTTTGTAGACGTTGCACTGTAATCAGTGGTGGATTGGAAAAAGGCATTCTTTAGAGGAGACATATGTTTTATCATAGAATAAAGTTATTTATTTTTGTTAGGTTTTCTGGGCTACTGAAAACAGTCACTTTATATTAATGTTCTTGTGTAAGTCTTTAGATCACTAGGGCTGAAAAAACATTGGCATTTGCTACTATTTGTAATACTTGTTTTGCTGATTAAAATTAGAGTGACTTGATTTCATTAGTTGTGAATGAGCAACAGCACCTGAGAAATAAAGGAATAATGAAAAGAAAGCACTGGGGAATTATATGGTATTACTTAGGGATTGCATGTGTGTCACAAGCAGTTTGACAATCAAGTCAGGGAGGAACCTGTTTTTCTTGATGAGAATTTATAGGCTGAGAATGCACATGCTGTCATGTTACAACACAGTTCTCTAGACAGGTTTTGATGTGCTGTGTTTTCTTGCAGGATTATTTTGACATAGTGAAGAACCCCATGGATCTTTCTACTATCAAGAGAAAGCTGGACACAGGACAGTATCAGGAGCCATGGCAGTATGTAGATGACATCTGGCTCATGTTCAATAATGCCTGGTTGTATAACCGCAAAACATCCCGGGTATACAAGTACTGTTCCAAACTGGCAGAGGTGTTTGAGCAAGAAATTGACCCAGTTATGCAGAGCCTTGGTTATTGCTGTGGAAGAAAGGTAAGAAAGTAAATATCTTTAGTCTGTTTCTTGCTTCCTTGAATTGAAGGGGTAAAATATAGCAGTTGCAGTTGATATCAGTTATGGTGTGTCAAAAATTTTTGAAGTTTACCAGGATTTAGCAATCCTGAATAATTGAATTTGAGCATTTTTTGGATCTTCTAATTCTATCTAGTCCTTAAATAATCTATTTGTATGTAGGCCCTTGGGGAAAAAAGTCAGCAACAGAAGGCTTATTTTGTTTAGGACAAACTTTTGCTATTGCAAATTAGACAGGTGTGTTTTTATTCCTTCAGAAGTTCTGTATTTTGTTGTATATTGAAATTCTGTTTCCCTTGTTTTGATATGCTTTCTCTCTTTGGAGAAGAGTTAACTTGAGAATAACAGCCCACTCAAGGTCTTTTGTGATTAGCACTTTGTACACTATGCTGTACAGAGAGATGCACAGAGTAAGGTGGAAGTGTTCACTGTCTGGGTCACACTTGCTTCCCATGGAGAGCAAGTGAAAATGTGTGAGTACTAAGGGAACCCATTCCTCTTTGCAGTTGGAGTTCTCGCCACAGACTTTGTGTTGCTATGGCAAACAGCTATGCACCATCCCTCGAGATGCCACTTACTACAGTTACCAGAACAGGTAAGGAAAACTCAGCTGGTGCAGTTTTGTGCATGCTGTAATCAATTTGTTATAGGCATGCATGTATTTACATAGACACCCTCTTTATATGTATACATCTTTATGTTTTAAGATACAATTTTTTGCTGGAAGTGCTCTTGAATAGTTTGCCTTGTATGCTAATAATGATTTCTTTGAGCAAAAGTTCACTGCAGCCTTTGCTCTTCCCTCCTTTGTTTGCAGAAATGTGATGTCTTACTACATTTTGATCCTGTATTTAATTAAATCTTCAATTACCTACAAATCACATATACAAGTCTGTTGCTTTTACTTCCTAATTGCAGCAGTATTTTTCATGCAGAACACTGAGTAGACTATGCAGAAAGTGTATTAATGCTCATAATACATATTGGTTTTGGCAAGTCTTTGGTTTTTCTTGTGATTTTAAGGCCGAAGAGCAAACTTACTTATGTGTTGCACATCTTAAATGGAAGATCTGTGTATTCAGATCTTCAGCAGATTGATGCTTCCTTTTTCTCACAAAGTTTCTTAAAGGGAATTATCTTGGCAGTAGCTATCAGTAGCTCTGTAAAATGCTGTCCCTTCTACAGCTCTTTTGAGTATCCTTTTTTACTTGGGGTTTATTAAAGGATTTAAACTTACTTGACTTCTGAAAGGGGGTTTCTTGCTAGTCATCTCTGAAGGTCATCTCTGGGGAAGTGAGGCAGGAAGAAACAGGCAAACACAGACTTTAACATTCCCATATTCCCTTGCCTGTCATCAGAATGAACCTATTAGAGCAGAGAATTGCTTAACTCCAAGATCCATCAATTTATTTAGTTCCTGCTCTCTGTTCTTTCCAAAACCTCAAACAAAAAAAACAGCCCCAAAACAAACCAGAACGACAAAAATACGAAGGATTTTACCTGAAAGCCAACATTTCCCAAGAACTGTGGTTTCTTTAAGCACCTGGTCAGATGAAAGCAATCAAAGATTATACAAGTTACATCTTAACCTTTTAAAACTTCATAAAGGTTTATAGCAGCAAATGGTGTTTTTTAAGCTTCTCCTACTTCTTCAATCCTGTAATACCCCACAATAGCTATTGTAGTTTTAGACTTGCATGTAGAGTAGAGCTTGTCATGTCATGTCAGTATCTTCTGCTTATGTTTGTCCATAGGCAAATACTAGATGACCCAAAAGACTATTGCTCAGGAATCTGACATTTGATGTGTTTGCAAATGTGAGAAGGGAATGTTTGCATTGTAACAGGTGCCTACGTGTGACTTGTAGATTACATCATAGATACAGATGCATATATCTATAGATTGAAATGTATAATTCCAGAAGTACTGTTCTCTGCCTTATCTCAGATGAAAACTGGGAAAGGAGGTTCAGACTTGTCTTTTTAGCCTAACAGTTGCTGATAGCATAGATTAGTGTGGCTTTATAACGAACTTGTTCAAGTTTTTTTAATTTCTATTTTTAGCTGTCTTGTGCACTCAATTAGTATGCCTTATAATGGAGAAGCTACAGCTTTAGAACATTTTTGAAGGCTAGGGTAGAATCTTGAATTAATCTCTATTTTATTGAAGTACAAATGAAATCTTTCTCTGTAATGCTTGCTGTAGTGATGGCTGGACTGTTCTATGTGCAGACTGGGCTATGGCAGAGTCATATCCATGTAGAGCATTATGTGTCTAGTTAATGTTAGTTAACATGGAGTTTGACAGTTCTATTAGTCTGTAAGAATTTTAAGGACAGATTTTATTGTTCCTAAAGTTTCTGGTATTTAGCTTTTCCTTTCTATTGGGAGAGAATTCTGTGACCTTTTAGCATTTATACATTTAAGATGGAAGACTACCTCTCTTCCATTGATCTCCTGCAGATCCTCCTCCCAACAGAACTGCTGTGCTGATGTACAAGTCAGAGTAGCAGTTCCTCCTTCCTTCTGCTCTTTCCCCTGTCTCATTTTAATTCTTTGCTGTACGTGGCATGGATTATTAAAATGAAGAGGGTATGGGTATGCTAAAATGGAATACTCTTGTTTAATTTGTTTTTATCGTTTGCTGCTTGTGAACCCATTTGAGAGATTTAATGCTAATCTGTGCTTTGCCTTGGCTTTCTGCTTTGTGTTGTCTTGTCTTGCTTCTATGTTTTTGTTTTTGTCCTGCAAACCCCCATTTCTTTGTTCGTGTGTGTGTTATTTTTTTAATTTCTCCTTCATGCTTGTCATTGTCTGCACTTGGCTTTGATTGCGCAAAAAAAAAATCCAAACCAAAAAACCAAACCAACCAAACACAATGTGGGGCCCATAAATCTGCATCATTGAATATCCTTGTCGCCGTTGATGACCTGCTCTCTGCTCCTGTCCCTTCCTTGGCCTGCTGTGATTGGTGGCTCCGTTGCTTGACTTGGGCTGTGTTGTGTGGACGGAGCAGTTCACCCAAATATGGCCTTCTTGCTGACAGGTATCATTTCTGTGAGAAGTGCTTCAATGAAATCCAAGGGGAGAGCGTTTCTCTGGGAGATGACCCATCACAACCTCAAACGTGAGTTATTTGTGTTTGCTTGGGCTGTGCTTTCGTGAGCTGTATCATGGCCTACAGTGCCTTCTGTAGGCAAGGAGGGCTCAGCTCTAGGTTTTTAGGCTTAGTAGGAGGTGGATGGTATATCCTTCATAAAAGCCTGGACTTGTGCTTGTCTTTCAAACCTGGACTGACTGAACTAGTAAAAAATAAGCACTTAGTGCTTAAAATTGCAACTGTACCAGTAGAAGGGAAAGAAGAAAATGGCTGTTTCCCTGAAAAAAAAGTAGAAGTATTCTACTGCAGAAAAATAACCATGCCTGCAGGCAAGTGTGTGACAGACATAGCTTGAACTATCAAACGTACCATTTTCTTTATACCCTAGCTATGCCATTAAACTTGTATTCAACATCAGGTTGTTTTTCATCCAAACCAGAAGCAGGCAACCTCCTTTTGCCATACAAATATTTCTCTACAGGAACGCCATCTGCCTATGAGAAATGCTGTGCATTAGTTGAGGACACAATAAAAGGCTGTGCATGGATTTTACCATGTTGGTGGCAAACTATTGTTGCAGTCTCTCATTTTGCTGTATCCTCCCCATAAAAAGATCTTGAAACAGAATTTTTTGAGGCTAAGGAAGTCCTTGAGGGACAAATGAGTGCCAAGCAGTTACTCTTTGAGCTATTCAAGAAATCTCTTTTGGGGGAAGGCAGTGCAACAACCCTGCAGGTAGAACAACATGAGGAATTCAGGAAAAGTCTGAAGCCAGAGGGAGAGTTGTTGAAGTTGGTAATTGGACAAACTGAGTTAACTTTCATTTGGAACCAGAACCTGGATGCACTAATGGATGCATACAGAACAGTACTGGAAGTATCTGTTTGGGCTTGGGATGATGTACTGAAGTGTACTGAAAGAGGGGAGATTGAGCTTAGATACAAGGAAGTTCTTCACTATGAAGGTGGTGAGGTACTGGAACAGATGACACAAAGAAGTTCTGGATGCCCCATCACTGGAAGTGTTAAAGGTTGGATGGAACTCTGAGCTACTTGGTCTAGTGGAAGGTGTTCCTGACAGTGGCAGGGTGTGATGATCTCTTATGGTCCCTGCCAGCTCAAACCATCCTAGGATTCTGTGACCTACCTTTCTGGAAGGAAAAAGGAAGAAATAATGCTGTGTGCTGGTCAGTACAATGGGCCATTTCATGTCCCTGTGGATAGATGGATTGCTATTCTAGTAGAAGCAAAGATCCAAAATTTATTCAATATAGAGTCATAGAGTACATAATAGGAATATACTTGGTGGGTGTTGTTTAAGTTCCATGCACCATATTATAAGAATAATTTGAGATAATTGAGATATTTAACTTCATAATTTATTTTATAAGGAGCTTCAAATATTCTGCAGGTGGCATGATTCAGAATAAATACTGAAATAAGAGGAGATAGGAAGGTTAATTAATCTCATGCAAGTTGGAGTGAGTCTGTGTCATTGCTTCTCAGGGAGGGACATACTGATCTTCTCATGTTATGCAGAACATTCTTTGGGGTAAATTCTCACAGATTTGAGTATTGTATGTTCTGAACCAGGTCATTTAAAACTTCTGTCAAAAAGTTGAAATTTTAGGCCTTGAAACTGATGTAGAGAAGGTGGAAATAATGTATAGTAGTGGCTGGGCTGGGGTTGCAGGATTTGGAAGCTGAAATTTATCCTTTGAAGTTGATGTAGGAGAAGGGCTACGGGAATCTGAAAAAAGATAACCTACCTTTCTCAGTAATCAGAGATAATTGGAATTCTGCCTACAGAATACAAGAGGCATATCAAGTAGTCTTTTCACCATTAAATACTGATCAGACCTATCCAAAACTTGAATTGTCAGCAAGCTTTAATATTTATCCTGCAGTAAAACTGAATAAGGGAACGATGTTGCTCTCTATAAGAGAAAAATGTTTTCCACAGACAAAGTGGAGTGGCATATACTTCAGTTGTCTGTCACTGTGTAAAATATAATTACTTTCCTTGTAGTGTCAGTGAGTGGATAAAAACTCTGCTTGTAAGTTTTGTCTTGGTTTGTGGATAGGTGTGGTATTGCATGAATGTTTGTTGTCTTGTGTTAAAACTGAGTTTTATTGCCTGTTTCTCCATAGCACAATAAACAAAGAACAGTTTTCAAAAAGGAAAAATGATACACTGGATCCTGAGCTGTAAGTATTGCTGTCACTCTTTGAATGATCCTCATTTTATCATAAATGCTTTGTAAGATCCATGTTATTCATTCACCATCAGCTTTGTCTTTGAATGTTTTCAATTTCATGTAGCTCTGTTAGTTGGTAGGGGCTGCTCAGTAATCAGCAGATCTGTCATTCAGTGCTGAGAAACACTAACACTGGATGTATGGGCTGAAGTGACTCCATTTTGTTGTCTTGCATGTAGATTCAACAGAAGGATGAATGCAGATAGCTCTGCTTTGAAACTTTGTTGTGGTTAATGGTCAAGTCTCAGAACTGATTTGAGTGATTTGGCAGTAGCTCTTAGTGCTGTTGCTGTTTCTAGTTGCTGCATTTTACAGGCAGCTGTAGTAGAAGGAAAAGTTGCTATATTTTGAATCAGCCAGTTATTCTGTACTGCTCTGAAAGCAGAACTGTAGTCATTCAGTAACATGAAGATGATGGTGACTCAGCTGCTTTTCTTGATATTTCTGAGCAGTTTTTTTGAAGCTGCTTTACATGGTCCTGCATCATACACCTATGCTGCTATTTTGCAAACATTATCTCAGTTCTCAAATGAATGAGGAAAAAGGACATTTATTGTTCCCACACCATCCTTCCAAAGGCACAAGGGTCAGCCAGTTCTTCTGTTTTACGAGGGCTGTGGGAAGGAGAGAATAGTAGCTTTATTCATAACTTTTCTTTCCCTTTGTTAAAGTGAAGATAGAATATAAGCCCAGCTTACAGTGTGATACCACATGCTCTACATAGATTACAACTATTCGTTCAAAGTCTCAAACTTAGACCAGCATGTTCAAAAGGAGTCAGATTGTCCCAATACCTGAAGCAACCTTAGGTATTTTGGATTGTTATATTAACCAACACCTGAGAACTAAACCATGTGACATATCTCATTTGTCCTTAAATCTCTGCTCATTTTCTGAAGGTGACTTCAGTATTTGCTTCTGGTTCTTCCTTCCCACCTTTCTGCAGTGTATTTGCAATATACCCCAGGGTTCAAGCATAGTGGGGCAACTAACAGCCAAGTATTTCACCTGGTTCTTCCTGACATGTGTGAATTCATTTTCCTCTACTCTTTATAGCAACAATCAGTTTACAGATTTTATCCTTAAAAGGGCTTCACTTGAAAAAAAATGACTGGATGGTGGTAAGACAAGCAAATGGTAATAAAAGTGTCCCTGCATAGTTTGCCTGACTTGAGCTGGCAGGTTCTTAGTTTGTTCTGAAGGCTGTTCTCAGCATAGATGTTCCCTCTGTGTTAAATAGACTCCAAAGTCTAAATGCTGGAAGTGCTCTAATGAAGTACTACAAAATACACAAGCAAGCAATGATACTACTAACCTTTGCTTCCCTTTGCCTTTTTTGCCTTGTACAGATTTGTTGAATGTATAGAGTGTGGAAGAAAAATGCACCAGATCTGTGTTCTTCATAATGAGATAATCTGGCCTTCTGGGTGAGGAATTTCTCCTTATTAAGTAGATAGCATGTTTACTATTTGATAGAGCTCATGCACAAACTTGCTTATATTGGTTATATTTAAAAGACTGTTTAATGGAAGAAGTTACATTCTCTGAAAATTTTATACAATCTATAGGATAATATCAAATTTAGACAGTATATCTTACAGTGTTGTGTGTTACATTTTCTAATCTTTAATGTTTCCAATGCTTCTTTGTGTGGAAAAGAGCATTTCAGCCTTTTATATTTAGAGATGCTAGCCCTTCATGAAAAGATGATTTTTAATTCTGGTAGCAGTTTCAGACTGATTTGTTTTCTGTACAAATCATACTGCTACATCATATTAAAAAATTTTGTAACAAGGATTTAACAGGTGAATCAACTTTTTTGACCTCAGTGATCAGATTAAATTTAAATTTAAAAAATGTAGTTTTCTTTAGATGCTCCATGGTTCTTGATCAACATGTGTTTTCTTCTGATGGATTTAAAAACTTCTAAAATAATGATGAATTATAAGTTGATTAAGTTTTATAACAGCCTAAATGTCCCATTTCTTATCCAAAGAGTGTCAGTTCAGTGTTCTGTTGTCCCATCCTCATTGCTGCAGAAGAGGGTGGATGTCCTGCAAGTGAAGAAGAATCATAGAATCATTTCAGTCTACAGTGTATTTGGGCATTTAGGAAAAAAATCAGCCTTATGCTTGGTGTTGCAGTGTCTTATAATCAGAGACAGCAGTTTGAGCCTATTTGCACCAAGAATACTTTGAGCTGATATTGTCAGACCTGCCAGTGGAGACTTCCCTGGGCTTTCCAGTGGTGATGTGAGCAACTGATAGGGCATGCAGCACCTGGAGCTTAGATCCTCCTCTGCAGCTCTGAAACAGCTGGGCTGTTCTTTGTGCTTTTATTTCAAATTTCAGTTAAGGTCTTTTCCAGATCAGATAAGATCTGGTGGAAGATTTTGCTTCTAATGGTAGGATGCTAGAGAACTTGGTGGTCTGACTTGGGGTGACTTCACTTTCTTTTTTTTTGCTTCAGCTTCGTCTGTGATGGCTGCCTAAAGAAAACAGGACGAACCAGGAAAGAGAACAAATTCTCTGCTAAAAGTAAGATTCTGACACTTGGACCAAAAAACTTAAATAATATGTTATGGATGGGGAAGAGGTTGCTTTTATGCTTGTGTTTTATTTAAGTTTTTTAAGAGCTCAAGGAGGATACTTTTGGTCAATTTTGACTATCAGTTCTGTAGTGTTCAGTGTTTGCATTCACAGGTGGTAGTGTTAGTTAACATTCTGTTTTAGAGGGCTGACAAACTCTTTTAGAGCACTTCCATTATTGAAATATATTATTTTGCTAAGTGGAGATACTAACTTGGCTAGTATGGCTTTATAGACAGAATATACTTCCAAATGCAATGTCTGCTTGTGAAGATGTGTCTGAAAGCACAAAGAAGTGTTTTGTAATCCAGTTTAAGTAATTAGTAACATCTGTTCAGGAGAAACCTTAATTGTGATTGACTTTCAAGACAAGATAGAAATTGGGTTGAAATACAGATTCTTTATTCATTTAAATAATGTATAAGCCATAAATGTGCCTGCAGGGGAAAAGCAGCTCATGCTATCTAGAAGTGGTAGGGTTTAAAGATAAAGCTTTAATTTATGTTAGCATACTGCATGTGTTAAAAGTGATTTTTCATCTGAGTGAGAAATCACATATGAACAGTTCAGTTTTGTATATGTTTAGAGCTGTATTTTCCTCCTGCAGGATTACCAGCTACAAGACTTGGTACCTTCCTGGAGAACAGAGTCAATGATTTCCTAAGACGACAGAATCACCCTGAGGCAGGAGAGGTCACAGTTAGAGTGGTGCACGCATCTGACAAAACTGTCGAAGTAAAACCAGGAATGAAAGCCAGGTATGCTCGTTTCTAATTTTGCTTTCTTTTTGTGGAAGTGGGAGCTGTTTGCACTTACGTGATACACTTGATTAAATAAAATCATTTAGATTGGAAAATAGTTCTAAGCTTGAGTCCAGCTGTTACCCTAGCACTGCCAAGGCCACTGCTAATCCATGTCTCCAAGTGCTACATATACACATCTTCTAAATATCTCCGGGGATGGTGACTCAAACACTTCTCTGGGCAGCCTGTTTCAGTACCTGACATTCCTTTTAATGAAGAATTTTTTTCCAATATCCAGTCAAAAAAGACTTTTGTATTCAAAACCTCATCACCAGCCAAGTAGTGACAAACAGGTGTTCCAGCAGCATAATAATTTTTTGTAATGAGTGTCTTTTTCACAGTAAAAAGTGGGTGCCTCATATTTGAGTAGTCTGTAAACATTTAACTTTCAAATGGCACTAAAATTACACTTAGAGTAGCCCTCATCTTTGTTGCCTTCCCCTAGTAACAAGCAGTCTCTGAGATGTGAATATATTTGGTGTTCCACTTTACCCTCTGGTCTGCAGGTTCGTAGACAATGGAGAGATGGCAGAGTCTTTCCCGTACCGAACAAAAGCGCTTTTTGCCTTTGAGGAGATTGATGGTGTGGACTTGTGCTTCTTTGGGATGCACGTGCAGGAGTATGGCTCAGACTGCCCTCCTCCCAATCAAAGGTGAGGAACCCCACGAAAGTCTGTTTTACCTTGGTACTCTCTCCTTTGGATGAACCTCCTGTAGTTCTGTATAGAGCTTCTCTCTTGCTTATGTGAGACCCTTAGTGCTGTTAGGTTCTAGAAACAAAGTAGCTTCTGTAATGTTAGAGTTGTTTCTTACTGGGGATGCTGGCTGGAAGACAGTGTTGCCTTAAGGGTCACTGATCTGTGTTTTCAAGGAAGGAGTTGAATAGTTTTAGGGAGATGAGGCTAGGATATCAAAAGAAGGCCAATTTTCTGGAGGTAAATTAGGATCAGAGGCTTTGCAGATTGCTCTTGTAATGGATGCTTCAGATGTATAAAATAGCATTAATAAACTTGTAGAATTACTTCAAAATCTCTTCTCTTTCTCATGTGTTTTTTTGTTGTGTTTTTTTTAGGCGAGTGTACATATCTTACCTTGACAGTGTTCATTTCTTCCGCCCTAAATGCTTGAGGACTGCTGTCTATCATGAAATACTAATTGGATATCTAGAATATGTTAAGAAACTAGGGTAAGTATCTTATAACATTTTCTTCTGTACAGCATTTGTGCTGAGTGGTTCTTGCTGCAAATTAAATTACTACATCCTATAGTAAAGAATCTGGTGCCTAAGTATCAACTTGTGATAGAATGACTTGACAACAACAGTGTACAGCTAAAAAGGAGAAGAGAAGGGATTGCAGGATTTTCAGGGGAGGCCTCTGCTTCAGCTATTTTTATGTTTCCAAATTTATGTGAAACTTTCTTAAGTGTAAGTAGAAAGAGGGAGCCCATTCTCCAGTCCATAAAATGTTGTTGTCATTGTGTAGTGCCACAGCTTTAATTAGGTCATTCCTTTGGGCTAGCAAGTTCTTACCCTTGTTTATAAAGAGAAAGTTGTGTGTTTTGTCTGTACTGGTTAACTCTGTAACAGTTGTATAAGGCCACTAAAAAATCTTGAGTAGTTGATAATGTGAGAAACTGAAGAGTTAGGAAAGAAAGAAGAAAATATACTTGGACAGCACAAAAGAACACAGAACAACTGCAGTAACAAGAAAGGTGGAAATCAAATTATCATGATTACTGAAGCAGAAAGGCCAGTGAAGTAAATAAACATCACTCTATTATCAAGGTACCTAGTGTAGGTTGATGAAGTTATTTGTGGAGAAATTGTTAGGGACTATGTCTAAAGTAGTTGATGAGAAAAGTTAGGGGAGTTGAAATGGAGGTAAGCAGTACTCTCTTTAGTACCTCAGTGAGGTGGTGTGTTCTTTATTACTTCAAAAGCATACCTTAGCCTCCATTCTGCTTTTTTATTGTTTACTTTCTAATCTGTGAGTCTGTGCATTTGCTGCATAGAGTTCAAGCCTCAGCTTTACTTAATGCTATTTTCTTTGCTAATGGGTAACATCAGGTTCTCATTTTGGGAGAACAATCTTGGTCTTGCAGTATCCATCTCTCCAGTCTGAGGCAGAAGGAATGACAACTGACTGCAGCTCCCAGGGCTTGGGGAGGGTTCTGCAGAGCTGTTTCTTGACAGGTCAAGGATTGCTATTTTTCTCTAACTGATTATTCCTTCTGCTAGACTTCTCTTCAAAAACTAATAGAGAAGAACTGAGGATAAAGAAGTGATCTTAGGTGTTATATTTGCTGCAGCTGCTACTAATTGGCTGTCATCTCTTAATAGTACTCTAGGTTATGCACCCAATACCACAGGTTGGCAGTGCCTGTTTATTCCCAGATATAATTCTAAAACGTTTCAAACTGATTCTCAAAAACCAGAGGATTTACAATAGAAAAGTGAATGTTGTCTTTAAGTAAATCTGATTTTAAAGTGTTTCTAGATAAATTATTACTGCTCTGTCTCAAGATTTCACTACTGAAATACCTAGACTCAGTCTTTCTCCCATTAGTTGATTGGGAGATAGTAGTTGCAGGTTTGTGTCAGGCTTTGTTTTTTATGTAGGCTGTAAAATGTGCACCCTTTACGTATAAGTGTTCCATATATAGCTGTGGATTTTAGAAAATTATTGAAAAGATGGAAATGTTAGGTCCGGGAAGAGCTGCCAACCTCGGTGGTGGCGCCACCTGGTGTCAGAGAGGAGGGCGCGCGCGAGTCATTGTCAGCGCCCACATGTGCCGGTTTTGTCTGACCATGCCAGGTATACTACTGGACACATCTGGGCGTGCCCGCCCAGTGAAGGAGATGACTACATCTTCCACTGCCATCCTCCTGACCAAAAGATACCCAAACCCAAGCGACTGCAAGAGTGGTACAAAAAGATGCTGGACAAGTCTGTGTCGGAGCGCATCGTCCATGATTACAAGGTGTGTTAAGTGTGTGCTTGGGGGAGATTGGTCAATCTTGCCTTGATTTCTTCTGTGCCTTATGCATTGTGCCTGATTCTTGGTGTTTACTGCATTAGTTTCAAGTGAATTGAGCACCAAAAGTTTAGAGTTAAAACATACGCTCTTCAAAAAGTGTAGCTTCTGAAATCATTCCTTCTGAAATGGTTCCTTAGAACGAGCTAAATTCTTGAGGAATACTGTAAAAGAGCAAAAGAACATATGTGGAGTCTTAAATCTTCTTGTGTTAGATCAAATTGCAGGATTAGGATGCTGATGCAGTTAGAAGTATGTAAAATCTTTGGAATTATAAGGATTTAAATGAACGTTGAGATTATGGTGATTACATTGTCCCAGTTGGTAAGAATGGATATTGAAGTCTAGCACACAGTAATGATTTCTTTCTTCTGAGTGGGAATATTTGAAATGTATTTGACAAACTGTAACGGATACAGCGTTAAATTTGCACTTAGAATGTGTTCTCGTAAAATGAATTGTAATATTAAGCTTTCATTTGTTTTAGTCTACTGATGCCTTTTCTTGTCACTCATTGAGAACGTTGCCTTCCCTTATGTGACTTGTAATAGTGATAACCAAAAGTGGGCTTGCTCTTTTTTAGGATATATTTAAGCAAGCAACAGAAGACCGTCTGACAAGTGCAAAGGAGCTCCCTTACTTTGAAGGGGACTTCTGGCCTAATGTTCTGGAGGAGAGCATTAAGGAACTAGAGCAAGAGGAAGAAGAACGCAAGAGAGAAGAAAACACTAGTAATGAGAGCACAGATGTAAGGATGCTTCTGCTTTTCATGATCTAATGGAAAAGTTCTGATTAGATAAGGCTAATTATAAAAAAAAAGAGGGGTGCAAGGCACTTTGGTTAACTGGGGTTTTTACTTTTCACTCTAAAATAAATTTCAATTTTACAGTTTATAAATTAGAGCTGGTAAAATACCACTAGGGTACATCTGGATGAACAGCAGGTGTGCATATGGCTATAAACTATCTAATTACCAAAGGCAATTCTGTTGAAACAGCTGCTAGTTGAATATTTTGTTGCTGAAATCCAGTTGTTATCAATGATCATGTTGTCACCTCAGCCTGATTTGGAAGTTTTTCCTTAAGCATTATCTTTTAAATAGTGGCTCACTCTTTTCTTTCTAACTTAGATGATATAACACCAATCTTAGCAGAAAGTAATGGAATGCTGTGAGTTAGTACTTGACTCTCAATAGGTTTGTTTAGTAGCTCTAAGGCATTGAGGATCTGAAGCACAAATTACTGCTGTTGTTGGGCTACTTTAAACTAGAGAAATTTCTTGCTGGTGTCTTGTGCAATTTTTTTTTTTAAATGTACAACTGTGTTACCAAGTTCAACAAAAAACCCCTCAAAAATAAAAGAGATGCCTCTTAATTCAACAATAAGTTTGAAAGTGAACAGATGCAGAATTTATGCATCTGCCTATCCTTGGATGCTCTGAACTTTTGTGGAAGAAGTGGTGAATGTAGGATAGGGTTAGTAGTTTTGCTCACGCAGTAGTGCTTGTTAGTTAACTCTTTAAACACTGCTGCTTCGTCACCTTATCAGAGACTAGATTTTGGGCACGGGGAATTAGAATTTTTTTGCTGTAAGATCTTTGGATCAAAAAAAGTTAGGTTTAATGTTACAATGAAAAATTGTGATTCTGCTGCGCTGCTCTTTGCAATACCTTCTTTCAAGGACTTTGATTAAACAAAGTGCAGGATATCAAATTTGCATTAAGTAACATCTTTCTTAGGAAGGTATTGTTTGCTTTCCACAATGTCCTCATCTCTCTAATATACCCAGAAACCACTTGTGAAGGATCATTTAGCTCTCTGTGTGAGGTTGATCAATATTTAGTTGAGCCTTCACAGCAGTTTGGTCCCAAAATCCTGACATAGGGCCAGCTTGCAGTACATTACTATTTAACTTTATTATTATTATTATTACAAATATTTTGAACTCTTTATTGATCCTATGTTTCATATTTGAAGAAGGGGCAATAATAAACTGTATTGTCAAGTGATGCAATAGTCATCTGTGTTCACTGGGAATTTCCATTCTGACCAAGTTATTTTAAGTTTAGGAAAAATGCTTGTTTGGCTAACAATTACTTTGATCCTTGATCATCTTATGCTGTGGGGTTTTGAGGGGCTCTCTAAGCATCCTAGTGAGCAATAAACTGTTCATTGCTAACAGAATATAGTTGAAATTCAGCTGACCTGTTTTGTTTGAGTGTTGCAGGGTATGACAGGTGCACACTAGAAGTTGCACTATTAATGCATTTTGGACTGAGAAAACAGCTTCATGCCAAAATCAGTTTGATGCAGTGTGTTAAAAGTAAATCTGCCAGAGCTGTAGCAAACTAAATCTAAGTTGTTTAAGTCTTTCTTACCTTTGTTTAGTGCGATATCAATTGCACTTTGCAGTTATTTTTACTTTTGAATTGCATTGAGAATTCATTTACTGAACCCCTTGGTGATTGTCCAGGAGTGTGTAGCTGTAATGGACAAACAAGTTTCATTATATAATGTTTTGCTTGTACATCTATGCTTTTAATATTTTTGGAGGTATGTATTGCTGATCTTGCTATTTTTTGGAGTAATTCTAATGGAGTTAATTTAGTGTTTCTGGGAACCCTAGTATGTGTCTTCAGAGTAAATGATTGTGAAGTGTGTTTTGTCCTGCAGTTATAGAATATGTAAAAATAATAAAATTGTGATGTGTTGTTGCTTAGATACCTGACATAAAATGTCTTTAAAATTGCTAGGTGAGCAAGGGAGACAGCAAAAATGCCAAAAAGAAGAACAATAAGAAGACAAGTAAAAACAAGAGCAGCTTGAGTCGTGGCAATAAGAAGAAGCCTGGCATGCCCAATGTGTCCAATGACCTCTCCCAAAAGCTGTATGCCACTATGGAGAAGCACAAGGAGGTAAGAGTTGATTGAATGAGGAATTTTTTTACTTCAGTAAAGAGGTGCACAAAGCTTTGATACTTCAAACAGAGTCATGCCCTGTAAATTATACAGGTTTGGCTGGAGAATTGACTGGCTCACCCAGACAGACCAGTACCAGTAAGTCTGGGTGCTCTTTGCTGCAAGGACAGTGGGAATAAATGCAGCTGTGCTTGTGCAGAACTTCCTAACAGTCTGGATTGCCACAGCAGTTCTGCTGTTACTGTTCAGTCCAGTGCCCCTTTCCTATTTCTTCAGAGGAAAGTGAACCTGCAGGGCACCCAGAGGTCTGAGATTTCCCAGGCCTCACAAGCACCCCACATGTCAGCAGGTCATTCAAATGTTAGCTGATCCTGGAACTGTACACTCTGTAATGAGATTTGGTGACCAAAACATCTTGGTAAGTGCTAGCATATTAAGCCTTTTTACTTTTCAGGTCTTCTTTGTCATCCGTCTCATTGCTGGCCCTGCAGCCAACTCCCTGCCCCCCATCATCGAGCCTGACCCGCTCATTCCATGTGACCTGATGGATGGGCGTGATGCTTTCCTAACCCTTGCTAGAGACAAGCACCTGGAGTTCTCCTCACTACGAAGGGCTCAGTGGTCAACCATGTGCATGCTGGTGGAACTGCATACCCAGAGCCAAGACCGCTTTGTTTACACCTGCAACGAGTGCAAGCATCATGTGGAGACCAGATGGCATTGCACTGTCTGTGAGGTATGTTTGGTGAAGTTTTCCCTGCTTCTGCCCCTGTATCTTTGTGCCCAGAGTGCTCTTTACCTCAACTGATTTCTCATTATTAACTGATGGAAAAAGATCTGTGCAGCTCATCTGCTGGCAGTTCAGAAAGGAGGGAAAACATTTTCCTTAACAAGTGGTTCTGCTAATGTGCTGCTTGGTGTGATTTCTGCCTTGTGGAGAGCTGAGAGTTGTGTTTTCTGTAGTTTATTTATGGTGCTGCTGCCTAAGAAATTGGGAACTGTAGCCATGGCTTGAGCTGGAATGGTAGGATCAGCTGATTTTTCTGAAGAGCAGTGTGTACATTTTCCTTCCAGAGTCAGAAGTGTGGGGCAGTAGTATTTCTGTAAAGAGGGCTCTCTGTTGGTTTATTGGCACTGAGGTTTTGCTGTGCTGCAAGTCAGATCCCAATACTCCTGTGATTCTATTCTGTTGTGTCTCTGTAGAATGCTGCAAACAGCATTTGTGTCTTCAGAAGTGTTTGCAAAACCCCAATGCGTTTGAAGACCAAGTCCAGGGTTTGGTTCAATTCCCACTGGAAGCTGAATTATCATTGTATCTGGCTTCTAACTTAGTTTTCTAGCCTGCTGGAAGCAAATGACTGACTCAGATTTGATCCTAATTACAATTTGATACTTCCATTTCCTCTGTTTTTAAATATATGTATACATGCACACACGTGTGCTTTTAGCTTCTTGGTATATACCAGAAAGTAAATTCTAAATTTCCTATGGTTTAGTCAATCCTAAGAGCTTAGGTCTTTTTCTGAAAGATTAATGATTGAACCCAAACTCATGTGCTGTTGCTTTCACAGAATGCATTCTGTTCTTACAGCACTCTCTCTTGTTTAACTCATATCTGCAAACTGAAAATGCAGCTTTCATTCTTTTTTGAAAGCTGGTACCTCTTCTGCCACTCCTGCTCTCTCCTTTTGAAGTCAGAGCAGACGAGCAGCTATTTGTCCCCTGCCTATTTCTTCTCCTTTCCTGTTGGGATTTTTCTGGCCCAGCTGAATAATGTGTGACTTTCTAGCTCAGAGCCAACTTGTTTTTCAAGGTTTATATATTTGTGTAGCTTTCAGACACCCTTACACCCACACACTTTCCCTGGCTATAAGTTGGATTTATTCCTTCTCTAGTACCTCAACATGGCATGAAAGATTGAATTTTTCCCTAGAGCAACAATTTACCTGGAACAGACTGGGAGTAATTTGTTGAGGTGGCAGGACGTAATTTATTCATTTATCGTATGGAGTTTCAGGAACACTGATAACTCATCCTTTGTTGTCTTTTCAGGATTATGACCTGTGCATCACCTGCTATAACACTAAAAACCATGACCACAAGATGGAAAAATTAGGCCTCGGTCTAGATGATGAGAGCAACAACCAGCAGACAGCCACGACGCAGAGCCCCGGCGACTCCCGCCGCCTGAGCATCCAGCGCTGTATCCAGTCTCTGGTCCACGCCTGCCAGTGTCGCAATGCCAACTGCTCGCTGCCGTCCTGCCAGAAGATGAAACGGGTCGTCCAACACACCAAAGGCTGCAAACGCAAGACCAACGGAGGGTGCCCCATCTGCAAGCAACTCATTGCTCTCTGCTGCTACCACGCAAAGCACTGCCAGGAGAACAAGTGCCCCGTGCCCTTCTGCCTCAACATCAAACACAAGCTCCGTCAGCAGCAGCTCCAGCACCGCCTGCAGCAGGCGCAGATGCTCCGAAGGAGGATGGCGAGCATGCAGCGCACGGGCGTGGCGGGCCAGCAGCAAGGATTGCCCTCGCCCACGCCGGCCACGCCAACAACTCCAACGGGCCAGCAGCCCCCGACGCCGCAAACCCCGCAACCCCAGCCTCCGCCCCAGCCCGTGTCACAGCCTCAGCCCGCGCCTCCCAACAGCATGCCACCCTACACCATGCCAAGAACTCAGCCCCCCAGCGCTGTGTCCCAGGGCAAGGCAGGTGGCCAGGTGACGCCTCCAACTCCACCTCAGCCACCACAGCCACCAGTTCAGGGTCCTCCTCCGGCAGCAGTGGAAATGGCCATGCAAATCCAGCGGGCAGCAGAGACCCAGCGCCAGATGGCACAGGTTCAGATCTTCCAAAGGCCGATTCAGCACCAGATGCCACAGATGCCACCGATGGGAATGAACCCTCCACAGATAGGCAGAGGTCCCGGTGGCCATATAGATCAAGGAATGGGGCCAGCAGGAATACAGCAGCAGCCACCGTGGGTGCAGGGGGCCTTACCCCAAGCTCAGCTGCAGCCAGGAATGCAGAGGCCATCCATGATGTCAGTAGCTCAGCCAGGTCAGCCGATGAATATGGCCCCTCAGCCAGGGATGGGTCAGGTACCTGGCGCTGCTCAGCCCAAACAACCTCTGCCCCAGGCGGCCTTACAAAACCTACTGAGGACTCTCAGGTCTCCCAGCTCACCCATGCAGCAGCAGCAGGTGCTTAACATCCTTCACTCCAACCCTCAGCTGCTGGCTGCTTTCATCAAGCAGCGGGCGGCCAAGTACGCGGGGTCCCAGAACCCGCAGGGCATGGCGGGGCAGCCCGGCATCCCGCAGGGGCAGCCGGGGCTCCAGCCGCAGCAGGCCATGCAAGGGCAGCAAGGAGGGGTGCACCCCAACGCGGCCATGCAGAACATGAACCCCATGCAAGCAGGAGTGCAGAGACCCAGCATGCCCCAGCAGCAGCCGCAGCAGCAGCCGCAGCAGGCCATGGCTGGGATGAATCCTCAGGCACAGCAGATGAATATGAATCACTCGGGGATGGCTCCCCAGTTCCGAGATCTCCTGATGAGACGGCACCAGATGATGGAGCAGCAGCGCCACCAGCAGCAGCAGCAGCAGGGAGCGGGACCGGCGCTGGGGCCAGGGATGGCCAACCACAACCAGTTTCAGCAGCCCCAGGGTGTCGGATATCCCCAGCAGCAGCAGCAGCGAATGCAGCATCACATGCAGCAGATGCAGCAAGGAAACATGGGACAAATAAGCCAGCTTCCACAGGCCATGAGTGCAGAGACAGGAGCCAGTTTGCAACAGGCTTTCCAACAAAGGCTGCTTCAGCAGCAGATGGGATCCCCAGCTCAGCCCAATCCTATGAGCCCCCAACAGCACATGCTCCCCAATCAGGCCCAGTCCCCGCACCTCCAGGGCCAGCAGCTCCCTTCATCGCTCACCAATCAAGTGCGTTCTCCACAGCCTGTACCCTCACCGCGGCCCCAGTCCCAGCCCCCTCATTCCAGCCCATCCCCTCGGATGCAGCCTCAGCCTTCTCCACACCACGTCTCCCCGCAGACCAGCTCCCCACATCCAGGACTGGTAGCTGCCCAGGCTAACCCCATGGATCAGGGGCACTTTGCCAGCCCGGACCAGAGTGCAATGCTTTCCCAGCTTGCTAGCAATGCCGGCATGGCAGGCCTCCATGGTACAAGCGCCACGGAACTGGGACTCAGCTCCGAGAACTCAGACTTGAATTCAAACCTTTCACAGAGTACACTAGACATACACTAGACACGTTGTAGCATTTTGGGAGCAAAAAAAAAAAAAATTAAAAAACAAAGAAAATAAAAAAAACTTATTTTCGCAAGACTTTTTGTACTGAAGACAAATTTTTTTGAATCTTTCTTAGCTAAAACGACATTTTTCCCTGGAACACATCTGAACTCTGCAGCAGTAGTTTGTGGTTTTAAAAGCAAACCGACAACGAACCTGAGGGACAGTAGAGTACAAAGAATATATTTTTGTTATGGCTGGAATCACAACCAGTCGTTTTTCTTGGCTTTTTTTTTTTCCTCGTGTGCATTGGGGAGGTCGGGGGAGTAAGGTGGTCTTTTGGTTGTTCACCAAAGGATGCCCTGCTCAAGCCTCCAATAGGTTTTATTTTTTTTTTTAAATTAATGAAAATATGTAATATTGATAGTTATTATTTACTGAGGCAGATGGTAAACATTTTCCCTATTCTGGTTTTGATTCATGTCACTGCGAAAAAAACCACCACAAAAACAGAACAACAGAAAAACACAGGAGAATCTTTCCTAAAACCGGAGGACAAAAGGGGTTAATGTTGCTTTAAAACTACATTACATATATAAATATATATATATATAAAAATAAATACCAATCTTTTCCTCTTTGGTTGGAAATATGTCAATTCTTTGAAAAATGTAAAAATATTAAATAACTCAGTCCCCTCCTGAAGTCTACTTTTGTCCTCCAAGAATTTTCTATACAAGAGTCTGAGCTTAAAAAAAACTTCAAGTATTAAAGTAATTTGTACATGTAGAGAGAAGACAACATTTTTGGAAATACACAGGGGCAGCTGCCAAATGGATGTAGTATATATATTGTGGTTTCTGTTTTCTTGAAAGAATTTTTTTGTTATTTTTACATCTAACAAAGGAAAAAAACATAAAAAAGAGGGTAAGAAACAATTCCAATGGGATTATTTCAACCTGAGAAAAAGTCCCTGGGGTTTCTTCTTTATGCTTGCTTTCTCTCTCCCATACCCCTTTCCCCACCCTCTTCCATTTTCTGTAAAACTTGAAAATAGAAAGCAAAAAACCCTCAAATGTTGTATATCATGCAATTAAAGTTGGTTACTTATAAATAAGAACTTTCGATCACTGTATAGACTGTTAAAATTGATTTCTTATTACCTATTGTTAAATAAACTGTGTGAGACAGACAGCCTGTTTTTAATGTTTCCCTTCTCTCCCACATGTGTTGCTTGTTCTTAAAATGGTGGGGGTAGCAGAATATGTGCTACTTCAAATGTTTGCTATCTAGACGTCGGAGAGCTATTTAATGTATATGACTGTTTTAAAATGCAAATCTCTAATAAGGGGTGTGGAGTAATAATTAGTCTTCTAAATGGACTCTTTTGGTACAACTCTACATTCGCGTTGTTCCCGGCATGTATCTTACCAAAGAAACGAGGTCTCACCTCAACAGTTGTGCCAGTCAGCTGTGCCCCGCCCTGCTCACACAGCCTGGGAGCAGCTGATCTTCAAAGGACCTATTTTGCATTTTGAAATGAGAACTATTTGTTTGGATATGTGATATTAAAAGATCCTATTTCACTTGGAGTATATTGTGCGCCTTTTGGCACTGAAGCGTGAGCACGAGGTAAGCTTGTGTGGATGTCCTGCAGGCAGGGGCCGCACCGGGATGGTGCGTGGGTGCCAGTCACCCTGTGTCACATCTGGTGACCTGCCGGACGCAGAGGCATTCCCAAACAGAGGCGCTGTCACCGTGGAGCGCGCGGGCAGTGACCCCAGCTGTGTGCTGCCCACAGCTGCGCTCACACGGAGTTAATCCGATCATGCCGCGTGTTGTGCTCATGCTGCCGGTGGTGGGTGTGGCTGGTTCATTAAGGGCTTCCCAAAATCCAGCCTTATGGTGTGCATGTGCATACAGTGCTGGCTGCCTAGGGAATAACTCACCACCAGGGTGTTACGCACCTGGAAGACCCAGATGGGACCAAGGATGTGACCAGAGCACGACTGTGTAATGCCAGCTGTGTTGGGAACATCAGCGCATCCGCAGATCCCAGACAGATAAAACAAGCAAGGTGACCTCAGGAGAACTGCTCATGGAAGATGATGGGGGGGGTAAGTGCCAAATAAAAGTAATGGTGTATTACAATGTGAATAGATGTTAGAGATCTTCAAAAGTGGGAGTAAAATGCTTGTGTTTTGGATATAAACACAATTAGGACAATGAATCTTGTATTTAAAAAGGGGTTGGTGGCAAGCCTTCAGCAAGATGGTGGAAAACTTGTGGCAGGTTTAAGGAAAGCAGCCCTGGGCTTTGGTATTCAGCCTTGGTTAAACCTCATACTGCTCACCCCGGCACGGTGCAGACCAGCTCTGCACCAACAATTACCCTGGTGCATTGGGAGGGACTGCTCCTGACCTAAAGGAGAGCAGAAAGCAAAAAAACCCCATGTATTGAATGCCAGGACAGCAGCCTGGGATTGTTTAGATTTGTGCTCTGCACAGTGAGCTCTCCTCTTCCTTCCCTGACACCAAGCAAAGCCTAGCTTTGCTTTCAGCCTTGGGGAACTTCTCAGGATGGAGCATAAAAAAAGTTCCTTCTGACCACATAGGGGCTAGTGAAGCGAAAAGTGTGCCCAGCCTTCTGATGTACACGCTTTTAGTGCAAACAGTTTTCATTTGTGCCACTGAGTTAGCACGCAAACCGTGGTTACAATTTGTCCTGACCTGCATCAAAGCATCTGAAGTGGGGAGGTCCTGGGACCTTGCAGAGCACGCTACAGATCTTCCAACTTAAAATGCCAAAATAGAGACTTGCCTGAAAGATGCCATGATGCATTCTATGCGACAGCACAGCTGCTCTGTCCCTCCAGTCAGCACCCTCTGTAGGTGCTGACTCTGAGCCAAGTTCAGTTTTTGAGGTGATACGGATGATCAATAGTCTAAAATTTGCATAAGGTTTCTTTTCCTGACATCCCTCTACTTCTGCTTTCCCTGCTTCTACTGGAGAACCAGAACCCACCATTTGGGGCACTACTATGGCTGTTTCAAGTAGTGGGAGGATTTCAGGGTGACAACAAAATTTGGGTGTCATCTGTATCTCTCTTGCCATTCAGTTGTGTCTAAGTTAGGTTGCTTCACCCCTATTTATTAGACTCTTGGACCAGCAAAAAGAATTCACACCCAAAGTTCTAGCAATCCAGTCAGATATTGATTGTCCAGTTACAATGATGCTAATGGTTGTACTCAAATAATGTGTAGTTCACTGATGTAAACTTTCTAATGTCTGACCTTCCAATATCCCAGCTCCATCAGCCTCTCCCCATCTGACAGAGGCTCTAGTCTTCTCATCACCATGCTGCCCATTTGCTGGATTCACTGTGCCCATGTCTCTCTTGTAGTGGGTAGCCCAAACACCAGATAATTGCACAAAACCCAAGACAATGTTGGTAGCAGTCACCTGGTCATTAGACAACTGTTGTAACAGCAAAACAAGCTACAGCAGCTCCTGGCAGGCCAAGACAAGCCCAGGCAAAGCCTGGCAGAGCCCCACATAAGGCAGAGCTTGTGGCCTCTTACCAGCAGTGGCAGCACCATGACGTGGCTGAGGTAGATGATGTGACAGCGACAGCAATTCCAGCTTTTGTTTCATTTTTCCAGTATATAATACACAATTTCTCTGCAAGAAACTCCACCTCCTGTTTCCAAGATGGTCTTTTTGCTGCTTCCAGTTTCAGCCAAACTCAAGGACTCCAGCCCATCCTCTCTGGGCAGTCTGGAACAGATCCTGTAGTGAAAGACAGCAGCAGTTAGAAGAGTCTGCTCCTAATGACCAGTTCTGCCTAAGTGTGTGATGACGCTTCCTACCCTAAAAATGAGCTTTTATTTGAAGACCAGCCACAGGGTGCTCTGTCTGGGGAATGTTTATTTTTACAAACCCTCTCAGCAGCTGCCTTCCTACAATACAACACTGAGGTATCTCCCAGTTTGCCCATTTCTTCCCTCACCTTGTCAAAGTAGATTGTGTGCTATGGATCCCAGCCTGAGACAGAGCCTAGCCTGTCCCCTGCAAGTGTGAAAGCACAACACGCTCCATCCACAGGGATTGCAGCAGCATCTGTGCTTGCTTCATGGCTGGAGAGCTACTGAGCTGCTCTGTCAGCCTTGCTGGTGTGGCATGTGCATCACCTTTGCCTGCCTGAGTGTGCTCTGGCATTTTGGTTTGCTCAAGTTGCTCCAGTTGCACTCCCTTAGAGCAGGGTCTTGGTTTCAATTCTCCAGGAAGGGATATTGGGTGTTTGGAAGGGAAACCTGTTCTGTGACTGGCATTGTGGGTAGCTGATGGGCAATCAGCCATGGCTCTGGTCTACTCTCCCTGTTGTAGGGAGTGTGGTGGATTTGGGGAGGGTGGAGAAATTACTGTTGGCATCATTCTCCCTCAGTTATCTTTAAAGCCCTTCCTAACTCCTGGTGAAATTGGCACAGCTCAGACTGTGGTTTTCCCCAGGTGTGCTGGCTGGTGGCAGGCTCTGGCATATCTTGGGAGCACAGAGCTGTGTGGGATGCAACCACAAGAACTGGCGGTGGGTATTTTGCTTCTCCTCATGCCCCTGCAGTCCCCAGGGCAATAGCAGGAATTGAAAGGTCATTACCAGAAGAAAGCTCTTTGCCAACCCTGATCCTTTGGCTGAAAGTGCAGAGCTTCTGCTGCCCTCAAAAGTAAGGAGTCTTTCATTTTGTTTCCTCTTCACTTTTGCTTTTCATTGTCTGCGCTGTCCCACAGCAGTGTGGCACTGAAATGAGTTCCCAGTACAATGTTGTGGTGACCAAAGCTTTGGGAGCCATACAGTGGATATCTCACCAGGCCTGTTGATGGAAAGCCAAGGCATGACCTGGGTCTACTGCCACCCACACTGCCAGGGCTTGTAACCACACAGCCTGAGTTACAGCCACCAGAAGTTAGAACTCCAAACTCATGAGTTAAAAAAAAAAAAAAAAAAAGGAAAAAGACCTCAGGTGCTCTTCTGTTTGTCTGCTGTTATTTTGGTTTGAGTTTGTATTGAAGGATTTCAAGCCTTTTGTTCTGTCAGGTGGGCCCAGTTCTCCTGTGTCACCACAAAGAGTGAGAGAGAGCCCTTAACTGGGCCTTGGGAAAGGATATGTAAAGAGATTTCCACCTTGGTAAACTGTATATTATGTGTCAGGCCTTGTGGATGGTGTAACATCTGCCCTTAGCTGGACTTACTGGTCCAGGCTGCCCTTTCTGCTGGGAAAGGTGACCTGGCAGGACATAGTGGTGTCCCATGTCTTCCTTGAAAAGCTTGTAGAAGGATTGAGAGGCAGCACAGCTCAGCTCTCAAAAGCCAGATTTCTTGGGGATCTGGGATGGGATAAGTGCTTCAAACTGAGATTTATCTCCTAGGCAGTTAACTCTTCCCTCTCCTTGTCAGGATAACCTTGGAACTGGCTGTAGTTGCTTTTTGGGGTTTTGTTTTGGTTTTGGGTTTTTTGTTTGCTTGTTTGTTTGACGTTTTTTTTAATTTGGACAAAAATTATTTACTGTTTCATTAGTATTTGTATGTAGAGTTGTGTTGACATATATTGACAGATTTAATGTGGTAGTAAAATAGCAAGGAAGGACAGGCTAACTTAGTATTTGTGCCCTTAACTGCGTTGCCTGTTGGGTCTGGGGTTGGATTATTTGTTCACTATACAAACTGCTCAATTACTGTGTCTATTCTACAGTGTAACTTAGTGACAAGTGGCTGTAAATGTGGAAGAATGTTAGTGTAGCATTAAGGATGATCCCACAAGGGTTTTCTGCAAGCTCCTCAGCCCAGGAGAGAGATCTAGACAACAGCAACTGCTCAAATCTCCCGCCTGCAAGTAGGCTGTTGCCTGTTCTTCAGTGCTTGTCACCCCTCTCTTCATTTCACAGTTACAGTTACCTTGGTAAAATTAGTCTGCCAAAGGTTAAGCAGAATATTTTCTTCTATTATTCCATCTGTTTTCTTGGTGGTTTTCCAAGCTCATCTACTCTATTTTTGTTTTTCAAAGACAGTGCCATGAATGTATAGCCAAGGCTTACATGTCTATAAATACTTTTTCTTCAAAATGGTTTCCTTCCCAGTGCTCATGACAAAAATGAAACCCTTCAAAGTCTTTTGGCTTTGCACAGTGCCAGCTAGGAGGAGCCTTATGAAAGCCATGTGCCACTTCCCACTGCACACAGGAATTTGGCAGGCCTGTAACCGAATGGCTGCCACTTAGTGCTGGAAGTGGAAAAAGGCCCCTGGAGCACCAGGATTCTCATGAGCTCTTTGAAAGAACAGAGTAGAAAACTGAAAAAGGAGGCTCTGGAGAAGCAGCAGATGAATTTATGAAGCCTGTGGACCTGGAACATGAGCTCTGCATCCCAGAGCATGGGTGAGAGGACAGTCCCAGTACAAGCACAAAGAGCCAGTGAGACAAGGCTCCTCAGAGAAGTTGTGGTGATGAGGGACAGAGCAGATGCTGAAGTACAAGAGCTGCACACCTTGGAGCTGAGTGTCTGAGGAAGCAGCCTGGCCCCCTGTCCTGCAGCAATAATCCCTCCCACTGCAGCCAGGGCTCCTGCTGTCATAGCACGTGACAGCAGCCCTTTGATACTGATCTTTCTAAAATTTTATTGCAGATTATGTCAAAACCAAGCCCAAGCCCAGAACAGCAGTAGGGAAGGAGATGGGAAAAGTGAAGTCCAATCTAAGTGTTGGGTTTTAGCTACCTGAGGTTGTCAGTGCTGTTCTCTCCCTAAAGGAAGGAGTTGGCTTTACAGAACTATTATGATTATTGTTACATAACAGAGTTTTTATTATTGAAAAGAATATGAGTATTCCTCAATCAAGCTGAACTTGATTCACATTAAAATTAATTTATTTAAATACTATTATTTATTGAAAAGGCTTATTTAGAACTGCAATGAAAAATGAACAGCTGTGGTGTGGAGAGTGCCTTTTAAGCTTGTTCTGTGTCAACACAGGACTCGTTTCTACTGAAGCCTTCAAGAAGCCTTGAGCCAGCCTGTGTGTGACCTAAGGCAGCAGTGCTGCTTGTTCCACTCCGGGAAGGGAGCAGGGGATGCACACCAGTTATAGCTCACAATGTGTTCCATGAAAAATTATTGCAGTAGAAAGACTCAATGAGCCTTTAATTTTGGGTTGTGTCTTTTCTGGAAACAGCTTTGCTGTCTGCCATGCCGTGCAATGTCTAGCAGTATTTACAAGGCAATAACAGTCATTATGATTTATTTCATTATTAACTATATTATTGCAAAGCAGTTTTCTATTTTTAACATTGCTGGAGGACTGTTTGGAAAACCTGAATGTGGAGGATCCCTGATGCTATGGAAATTTGCTGTTAATCAAGTTGCAGAGTGGCTTTGCCAGCTCCCTGACACTGTCCCTCTGTAATTAGGCTGTGACCACTACCCTGGATTCTCAGTGTGTTTCATATGGATAGTGACACTCCTTTGTCTTTATATCAACTGGCTGTAGCCTGATGTTAGAGCCTTTGGATTGTCTGGAAGAGCAATCCATGTATAAGATGAGCCTTTGGAATGAACCCTTTTCATGCTGCTTTACTCCCACCTGCAGCTAAGACTGTACAGTTGTGCTTCACACATTATTTGTTCAGCCACTCACTACAAAGCCCATACAGACTAGGAATGATCAGTACAGCCCTTTTTTCTCTTCTTTCTTTTTTTTTTTCTCCTACAACGTCAACACAGTGACAACAAAATAAAAGGGTGGAAAATAGAACTGCCTTCAGGGACTTACCTTTACATAAGCTTCTTGACAGGCTGATAGAGCTGGGGTTGTTCAGCCTGGAGAAGAGAAGGCTCTGGAGAGACCTCACTGCAGCCTTCCAGTAGCTGGAGGGAGATTATAAAAATGAGGAAGATGGACTTTTCATATGAGCAGGTAGTGACAGAACAAGGGGTAGTGGTTTTAGACTGAAGGAGGGCAGGTTGACATTAGACACAGGAAGAAATTCTTTACTGTGAGGGTGGCGAGGCACTGGCACAGGCCGCATGGAGAAACTGCGGATGTCCCATCCCAGGGAGTGTTCAAGGCCAGGCTGGATGGAGCTCTGGGCAACCTGCTCTAGTGAAAAATGATCCTGCCCTCCGCAGGGGGTTCGAATTGGATGATCTTTAGCGTACCGTCCAATCCAAGCCATTCTGGGACCGAGTGGGTTAATCCCGAACCACAAGCAGGGAGGGAGCCGGGCAGACGGCAGCGAGGCCCGGCCTGTTCCTGGGCGGGACCGCCGCGAGGCGCCATGGCTGCGGGAAAACAACTACAGCTCCCGTCGTGCCCCGCGGGCAGCGCCGCGGGAACAATCTCCCCGCTGATTTGCTGTGCTTTCCGCTGCTCTCGCCAATCACACGCACAGCTCACGGGGGACGCTCTCCTCGCGCGTGAGGCGGGCTGGCGGCGTCCCGGGAGCGATGGAGCGGGACCGAGCAGAGGTGAGCGGGACGGGACGGGACGGGAGGGGACGGGCGATCCTCTAGGGCCCGGGCTGGGGTGCTCCTGGGGGCGGCGGTGGGTCCGTCTGATCCCGGCGGTTTGGGCCCCTGCGTCCCCCTGAGCTTCCCGGGGTGCTGCCCTTGCTTGGCAGCCCTGGAGACTCGTAACGTGTCCGTAAGTTTCACTCACCTGTTGTGGAAGAGTAACGATGCAATGGTGCTCACGTCCTACGAGCTGGTGTAAAATGCACCCACACAGGGACCAGAAGGCGATGAAAATCTTTATTTTTTAGAGGAGTTCAGGCCTTTCAGAAGTGAGGAATGCTGTCTGAGGGCCTGGATCCTCAGGAGAGCAACTCTTTGTTCAGGGAGTAACCTGGGAACCTTGGGTCTGTTTTGTGCGAAAGCCAGGGAGGATGCGGGGAGACAGCGGTGAGTGAAGTCTGATCTTCCTGTCCACGTGTCTATAATGACAGCTGGGAGCCAGGGATCAGAGGGAATTTAGCTCTGGAAGGTGATGGGCTTGCTGCTGATCTTTTGTTGTTACCCACTTGGAGGAACAATGGTGTTCTCCTGCCTCATGCAGCTGTTTGAATCTGCCTTTCTGTTCCATCACTTCCTGTGCTGATGCTGAGTTCTTGCTGCTCCTTCATGAGTTGCTAACATATTTTCCCAGCTTCTTTTGTGCTTATTTGGAGCCTGACTCAAGATTCTTCTAGTCTGAGACACACTGCTTTTCTGTGCTCTTTCTTCAGTCTCTGCCTTGCAGCTCTCCTGCTGTAACAGCAAGTACAAACAGCCAGTGAAGATGTTTAGCTGTGGAGGCATCTGGGTTTAGGCAAAAACCTGTAGCAGATGTTCTGCCATCCTGCTGGTGTAGTTTCTGAACCAAGGTCAGCTGTGGACTGTGCAGTTTCCAGAGGACATGAGCTGTCTCCAGGACTGAGTTGGCCCTGCTGACTTCCAGGCTGTGCTGGTCTTGTGAGCTGTGGTGGCGGGAACGTGTAGGCTGTGCTGCGTTCTGGAAGTCTGTGCTGGCTTTACTGTGACGGTGTCTGCGCTGCTGTGCTGTGCAACTGTGTTGGGAGGAAAATTGCCTTGAAGGACACAGTCTCAGCTGTCCTTCATCAGCAAGGCAGTGCTTTGCCCTGTATTTTTCTATGTTCCTCAAGCTGTTTTCTGTCTAGCAACAGCCCTGTGGCACTTTCCTCTTTGGAAGCAGAATGCAGCATGTGGAATAACCGTAAAGGGACCTGTCTGGGGGAAGGCATTCAGAGTCCTGCCTTTGGGGTTGTTATGTGGACTCCTTGCCCACCCTGAGGCCACTCCCTGGCCCAAGAGGGCCTCCCCCAGCAGCAAAGGCAGGTTTATTGTGCAGTGGGGTGTAAAATGTCTATTTTAAAGCAAACTGGCTCTTTTTCTAGCTGGTGTCTGCCTTCTGCCAAAAAACTTCATCTTTGGAGCGGGTGGAGGAGGAAGGTGATGACGATGAGGAGGATGATGAGCTGGACATCTTTGGGGGTTACGACAGCCTCACGTGCTACAACAGCAGCATGGGCAGTGACAGCAGCTCCTGCCTGGAGGAGTCCAGCGATGATGAGGTGGCAGACCGGGAAGCTGGAGAGCTCTCGACCTCTCCGATGCACCAGCCGTCCACAGGCCGGCTCACAGAAGACAGTGGCTCCGAGCCAGGTACTGCCTGCGCTGCCTGAAACATGTTCAGGGGCAGTGAAGGGTGTGTGGCTGCACCTTGGGGATGCTTTGGGAGCAGCTTTGGATTCACACTGCATTTGCTGGGCTATGTAGGGGATCTGCTCTGTACAATGATGGTTGGCTGGTCTCAGCTCTGTCATTGTAAATCTCTGCTAAATGTCACTGCTAAATCCTCACGTTTTTGGCCTTCCTTCTCGCAGCTGTGTGCGAAATGTGTGGGATTGTGGGCACCAGGGAGGCTTTCTTCTCCAAGACCAAACGTTTCTGCAGTGTCTCCTGCTCCAGAAGCTACTCCTCAAATTCCAAAAAGGCCAGCATCTTGGCCAGACTGCAGGTGCGTTAAAACCTTTCCAGCTGCCTCTCAGGCTCCATCGTGCTCGCAGGCTCTTGTCATGCTGGGGGACTTCAACTACCCCTATACCTGCACAAAATAGCATGGCAAGCTGTAGGTAATCCAGGAGACTCCTGGAATGCATGGGGGATAATATCTTAACCCAGGGAATAGACAGTTGTAGCAGAGGGAATGCAACAATAGATTTGATGGTCACCAAGGTAAGTGAACTAATTGAGGATGTCAAGACTGGAGACAGTAGCTCCAGTTGCAGTGGTCATGTATTGGTGGAATTTGCAATCTTGAGGAATATAGGTCAGCTAAGGAGTAAAGTCATGCTCCTGAACTTTAGGAAGGCAGACTTCCAGCTCTTCAGGAAGAGTCTATAATTCTGTGAGATTTCCTGGGGATGAAGCAGGATGTGCCTGTATGTAGGGGTAGGTGGTTGCTCTCTAATTAAATATCAGACTGACTTTCCCAGTGGCTTGTTCTTCCTGCCTGAAGTCCCCAGAGAAGGCATGACAGCTTAAAGGTGGTGCTCCCTAACAGCTGAGAAAGGACACACTGGTATTTTACCTGCTGTTTCTTGTTCCTGTGAGCGTTAATAAATATTGTAGTAGCCTGAAAATTGTCCCAAGGAAGAGATGAATACCCAGTTGCAGGGGGTGGCTTAGTCTCCTGTGTCATTAATGTTTGTACTGTCCCTTCTTTTGTAGGGGAAACCACCCACAAAGAAAGCTAAAGTTCTGCACAAGGCATCCTGGTCAGCCAAGATCGGGGCCTTCCTCCATTCGCAGGGCACGGGACAGCTGGCAGATGGGACACTGACAGGTCAGGATGGTGAGTGTAGGTGAGGTGTGAGGAGGTGCAGCTGCTGGAGTCACAGAAATGGGGACACCTTGTGGGCTGTAAGCTCTGCAGTCCTCCTCCTCCTCTCTGGTACACTGCCTTGTACGATGCGTGTGGATCGCTCTGACACAAGGTGGCAGAACACAGGGCATGTCTTATTTCCTCTTGCTGCCCATCCACTATTGTAGCCTCATCCTCACTCCTTGTATGATTTGACTTGGAGTGTAAGCTCTGTGGTCTCAGTCCCATGAGGTGCTGAATTCTGCTGGCAAAGGTGACTTAAAGGTGTCCTGTTTCCCCCAGCCATTTGCTGCCCCTCTGCTCATGGGGAGTTATATTTGCCCCAAGTCACTCACTGATCACTTTGAGCAATAACCAGTCACTGCAGCTGAAGGAGAAGCAACTTAAAAGGAGGGAAAAGGGGAGTGCTGGGGCATGGCAGCAGCAGGGAGTGATCCCTGAGCAGACTGCTGCTGGAGCAGAGCTGTAGCCTGCAACCAGGAGTGACTGTGGGATTGATCTCTCAAATTAGTGTCTCTGATTTTCCCAGCACCCTCTGGGAAAGCAAGTGCTGCTGATATAACCCTGCAGTGTTGCTGCTGAGACGCAAAATGGGAAGTGGTTTAACCCTGCAAGAATGCACTCTCCCTGGAGTGCTTTAGCCCTGGACTGGACTTGACCCCTTTTATTGCCTTTTCTGCTCCCCCAAAAGCAAGTGACAGGAAATATTGATTAATAATATATTTTGCCTCTTGTGGGGGTTAGTGACCATGCACTCGTATAGGGGCTAGTTTCCCACCAGAGAAAATGCAGTGGAGTGCATAATCCCTGTGTGTTGTGTCCTAGTGCCTGGAGGCTGCAGGCTGTAGTCCAGAGGTAACTGATTTCTTTGCCTGTTCTGTGATCTCATCTGATTTTCTGCTCTCATGTCTGCTTGCAGCACTCGTCCTGGGCTTTGACTGGGGAAAGTACCTGCAGGAGCACGGCTACAAGGCAGCTCCTGTCAGTTGCTTCAAACACGTGAGTTCTACTTTGCTGTGCATGGCAGGGCACACAGGGCATGTCATATGCATGGGGCCTCCTGTGCTCCTGTGACAGGTGGTGAGCAGAGGCCCAGCAGGGGGTTATTGAGACCAGGTGATGCAAGGAAAGAAGTTTTTCATATATTTGTAGCTTTGTAGGTTGCTAAAGCATGACTGTAGCTTCTGGTATTTTTTCCTATTTTTGTTCCCTACATGTAGGAACAATAAGCTAACCTTATAAACACATTCAGAAATATTGTCGTCTTATTCCAAGAACAGAGCCAACTACAAAGACGTTCTGTCTTCCAACCAGAATCTGAACCAGACATAACAAAAGTGGGGCAAACGAAACCGCTGGACTGCTTCCAGTGGGTCAGAACCCCAGGAATTATTACCTAACCAACTAACATTTTAACTGGACAGTATATGATAAGTATACTAATTGACTAACCTTATAAAAATTGTAGAATTACTATACCATGTGTGATTTTTGCCATATTGTGTACCTGAAAGCTTTCCATTAAAGGTTTGCTATTATATTGATTCTGACATTGTTAGGAAGATCTGTTCTATTTTCCAGGCATCAGTAGCGGTGGCTCAGTGCTGACTGGGAACAGAATTAGTTCTGACTGGGATGACAGTGGGAAGCTAATTTTGCAGTTTGTATGACTGAGTACAGCCCAGGGTGACGTGCAGAGAGGAATTCAATTTATGTGAGCCTGGCAGTAGCTGCACCTCCAACATATCCAATTTTTATAAGACTTTTTGTATTCCTTTTGAGTTGTGGTCTGATAATACTGACAACATTTCCTTGAGGATAGGTCAGGCAGACATGTTAGGTATCCTCCTTGTTAGGTACCTCATTGATAGGCATCTTTATGCCATAGAGAAATAGCAGCAGATACTTTGGAATAATAGGACATCTGGCAGTGAAACAGTTTAGTATTGCTATATGGTATTCTGCCTTTTAGGATCCTCAGTGAACATCACAGTGAGATGTTGGCAAGTCTAGGAGGGGTAAGGTGTGCAAGCCTGCGTCTAAGGTGAAGGTGTAGCTGCCTAAGACGTGTCTCTGAAAGCTAGAAGGGCCTAAACCCTGCTCTGATTTCCACATCCCTCTCCCAACATGGCTGCCTCAATCTTTCAGGTGCCGCTCTTCGATCAGTGGGATGATGTGGTGAAAGGTATGAAAGTGGAAGTGCTGAACAGTGATGCTGTGCTCCCCAGCCGTGTGTACTGGATTGCATCTGTCATCCAGATTGTAGGTAAGTCTCCTCAGTAATCTTTGATAGCTGGGCACAGCTAAGCTCTGAGGGAAGCTTTAGAGAATTGAGGGTAGCTGGTCAAGCAAAACAGCAGCTCTTTGGAGCTCTTCAACTGCTGAGAGATTTTGGAACAGGGAATACCATAGTGCGGGAGTGAGAGGAAACCAGCACGTGGTTCCTCTTCTGGTTGCTGGTCAATTTGCAGGAATAGTTGCTGGAGAAGCTCTGATAACCTATGCAGAGTGCTGAAGGCCATGCTGTGGGTACTAAGCCTGTGGTGCCAAATTCTTGGCCTCTAATGCCTTTGTTTGTGTGCTCTGTCCTGGCAGGATACAGGGCCCTTCTGCGATATGAAGGCTTTGAGAATGATGCTAGTCATGACTTCTGGTGCAATTTGGGCACAGTGGATATTCACCCCATTGGCTGGTGTGCCATCAACAGCAAAATCCTGGTACCACCACAAAGTGAGTGTGTGGCTAGAGGGGTCAGCATATACCTGGGCATGGAGAAGCTTTGGTTTATGCCTAGCACAGAGGGACAGGTGTTCCCACTGCATGTAGGACTACAGCTCCATTTGTGCTTTGAGTTACAAGCAGCATTTTGAGTTTGGGATGCTGGAGACTGCTTGGATTGCTCCCTCTGCATCTCCATATTATTGATCTGGGGATGCTGCATGCAGAGCTGATATCAGACCTTGGGGGCTAATGCAGGTGGCTTTTCCTCCTTCTAATCCACATGGTGGCTGGACTTGAACTTTGGGGGAGCCTTTTGGTCCTATATCCTGGGCAACATCTCTGGTAAGTGCAGTGACTCCAGTCCCTGCACAGCTAGCAGTTCAGAGAGGGATGCCAGTTTAGTGGAATTCTGGCAAGCTGAGATTTGCTTAGTATGGCTTATGTGTTTTGCTCTATTACCACTTCCTCATCTAGATCACTGGAGTTGAGTGTCTGCTTGCCCTAGTTCATTCTGTAATGGTGATCCCTTCAGCCAGATGTGGGGGCAAGCTGGGAAAACAGAGTACAGAATCTGAGTGTGAAGGACGCCTTTTAGTGCTAATGGACTGTCAGAGAGATGAAAGGTGTGGTGCTGTAATTATTTTGGTCACAGAGATGGACTTTTTCCCTGCTCATATGCAGCTATCCATGCCAAGTACACTGACTGGAGAAGTTACCTCATGAAAAAACTGGTGGGAGCTAGGACCATCCCAGTGGATTTCCACATAAAGGTAACCATGGGAGGCTGTCATTTTGCATGGGGGAAATGAAGCTGAAGTCAAGACATGCTGAACATGTCTCTTCTGGTTCTGATCTGTGCAACTTTTGTGTGCCTTGAAACCTGGGCGGGGCAGGGGCTGTGAGTGCTTCCACATGCTCTGAGATACCTGTCATGATGCTGTGGGTGATGGATGGCACAGACTCCATGCCCTCTCAGCACAACAGTTTCTGCTTTGGGTCATAGGCAGGCTTTAGAAGATGTTGTCAGATGGTCTGCTGGGAAATACTGGGGATGAGGTTTGGCATTTTGCTGAAGGTAGAGGCCAGTGCAGTTCCAACCTGGCCTTTCCCTGCCCTGTTTCAATGCCAGGGAATAGCTCTGAGAGTCAAAAAACTTTGCCTTCAGTGTTGGTAGCAAAGCAGCCTGCAGGGAGTGAGAAGGGCACAGGCTTCCTTTAAGTGCCATGGCCTTGGCATCTCTGTAGCTCTCATGATTGTTTTTGTGTAGCCTGCACTGAGATTAGACCTTGTTGGAGGGAGGAGGGTCTCCTGTGGCTGAGAGCTTTGGAAATGGCAGATAAGGAAGACAGTCACAGAGAGAGCAGGCAGGAAGGCAGGTGATAGGTTTTCTTGGTGTGCAAGGTAAGGGGTGGCACTGAGCTAGAGATCTGGATGTAGTTAGTGCTTCCCACGTTACTTCTCAGGAAGTTAAGAGGGTGTTTGTAGCTGCTTGTTCCTGGGCCCAGCTTGTAGCTGAAAGGGAAGTGGTGGAGGGAAACAGACATTGTTTTTTTCTTTCTCCCTTAGCATCTCTGACTCCACCTAATAAACAGCAAGTGTAAGGGGAAGGCCTTAGCTTAAAAGTTTTCTGGATTCAGGTGTAGGCTGGTTTGGGTATCTATTTTGTTTTGTAGTTGCTGCATGGTATCTTGGGATCACTGTTCCAAAATGCCAGAGGTTCTATAAACACCACTGGGCATTTGTGGATGAGTAGGACAAGGCTGCATGAGCAAACTGAAGGTCTCAAAAAAAGTTAGAAAGCAGCCAGTGACTCCACTGTGCCTTTGGGTCAGTCTGCAGAGCAACTTGCTTTGGATGTGGAGTTGGGAGATAGATCATCATGTAGCTCGACCTCTGATCAGAATAAAAAGGTGAAAATAAGAACCTGACCTCTTTTGAAGTCAACTGAAAATCCTGTTGCACTTTGGGAAGCTACACCTCTAACTAATTGCAGCCTCAAAACCCTTGTGATCTCTCTCATGACTGAAAAAGGCACACACAATTCCTTACTCAGTTCCTCGTGAACAGAAGTTCTCACTGGGAACGTTGACACAAGGGGGTGACCGGGGGTTGCTGCTGGCCTGGAGTGGGGCAGCTCTTATGAGGCCACATAACAAAAGGGAGACCCAGGGTGTGTGTGCCCAACCACACTGTCATGTCTGGGGCTGCCAGCTACCTGTCCCCACAAAGACCCCACTCCTCTGCATCCCTTCCTAGTCAGCGTTGGGCAGTGCCAGGGTGCATGTCTGTGGGGAAGGCTGTTCTCTGAAGTCTTTGGAGAACTGTGGTTGATCTCACCTCCTCTGTTGGTTGTTGCCAGATGGCAGAGAGCATGAAGTACCCGTTCCGGCAGGGCATGCGTGTCGAGGTGGTGGATAAGAACCATGTGTCCCAGACACGTATGGCAGTGGTGGACACAGTGATTGGGGGCAGACTGAGACTCCTCTATGAGGATGGTGACAGTGATGATGACTTCTGGTGCCACATGTGGAGTCCCCTCATCCATCCTGTGGGCTGGTCACGGAGAGTTGGCCATGACATAAAGAAGACAGGTAAGGATCAGCCATCAACCATTGCAGCCATCTTCTGATTTGCTGGGAGCTGCCTGCACCCTGCTGTTGCCACCAGTCTTGACATGCTGGGAATGAGGCAGTTGCCTCAAGACCTAACAGGTGAAGTCTGCTTAGTTTTGTGTCTGCTGTTTTTTTATCTGGATAGATAAAAGCCCTGTAATCACAGGTCACAACGGGGGACTGTAGGGTTTCTTACCTGAAGCAGGCAGTCTGTCCCCTTAGTGTGAGAATGCGGACTTTGCAACATGACAGATGTTTGTAGTCTTTTTTGAGGAAATTCATGCTGGCTTCTGTAACACTGGATGCCATCAGGTTGTGTTTTTCTGGACTTTACCAAGAGGAATTGTTGATCGGCTTACTCTGGCAAAGTAAAAGACAAAGAAACAAGCAAGACTTGAGCTCTGCTGATCCTTTTGGTTGTGTCTCTATTCCTTGCTGCCTCTTCCTGGTGGTTATAGCTGCATGTGTTAGCAGTAGTTCTCAGGAAGCTGAGCCATCTGCTTTTGAGCAAGCCCTTCATCACAGGGGATTTTATAAGAAATGTACAGGGACTGACTGACCTGTTCTTTTTATTAAATGGTCTCATATTGAGGGGGTTTATAACAGCTGAGCTCTCACAGGAAAATTAATAACCAGTCTGTTTTCTTACTGCGGTTGCTGCTCGTTTTTTACCTCTCTGTGTTTCTTCCATTCCTCAAAGAAGAAAAACGTAATGACATGGCAAACCATCCCACCTTCCGGAAGATTTACTGTGATGCTGTGCCCTATCTGTTTAAGAAGGTAGGACAAGTCTGCCTTTCTGTGGGGGTCACAGAGAAGGAAGCAGTGATAGCACTTCCTTGCTTGGGCACACATGCTGCTGTGTGGGTTGTTGAGGGTGGTTTTTCTTATACCTAAGGGCAGTAAGGTCTTTGGGGTGTAAAGGCTGTTGTTAAGAAGGAGCAGGTCGAACTAGAAAGCTGAAAGAATCAAAGGACAGTGACAGATTGAGGCACTCAATCGAAGGGCAAGCAAGGGAGCTTTGAGTTGGAGAGGGAAGAGGATTGCATGGGAGAGACCAGTTCCAACAAGGAACTGGATCATGCTGGTGAGGACTGAGATGAGAAGGAAGCTTGCTTTGTTTGTGAGCAGCAGTTGGGCTTGACTCTTTGACTGACCAGAGCCATGGCAAGAGGTTGCTGACACAACCATAGTGTTGGTTTGGCTGCCTCTTTGTATTTCTTGTAATATTTTTGCTTTCCCCTCCCAAGCTGAGCCAAGTGAAGAAGTTATAATCCTATTTGCACTTGCTGTGCTTGCTGTCAGGATGGGACTGTCCCATACCTCTGGCAGCACATGGTATACCAGAGCCTCCCTTAGGTACGAGCTGTCTATTCTGAAGGTGGATGGTTTGAGCGAGGCATGAAACTGGAAGCCATTGACCCCCTGAATCTGGGCAACATCTGTGTGGCCACTGTTTGCAAGGTAAGTTCAGTGAGCCTCAGGGGGTCTGCTATGTTTGCTTGGGATGATGCAGCTTCTCCTCAGGTCTTTTCAAATTAATAAGACCAGGTAGGATTTTGCATGGGGAAGCAGAGAGGGCTGTCAGGAGAGGTGGACAGCTGATGTGTGGAGGGAACTGGGGGGTTACCTCAGAGGTCTGACAAGCTGTTATCCATATGTGCTTAAACAGACAGCATGAAGATAAGCATGCTTGGTCTGCAAGCTAGTGCCCAGTTTGTGTGACTGGCAACCACCCTCTGTCCACCCTTGGGCATGCAGTAGGGAAGATTTGTTCTCCAGTTCTGAGAGTGCATAGAGAGGCCCCTGTGGAAAGAAAGGAAGGGTTGTGAAGTGACCTCCATGTAGGGAATGGCATGAGGATGGATGTGTCACCTTCAATCTCTCCTGATGAGGTGGTTTAAGCTCTACTCTTGTGCTAGTGTGGAGAAGTAAATTCCTTGCCCAGGTTTCCTCAGCAAAGTGTGTTGAATGTTGAAAGTGTAGCATTCAACTGGGCTTTTCCTGCTTCCTCAAGAAGCTGTTTGCCCTCACAGAACCCAAGCTGAGGACTTTGACACTTGGAGTTTGGCAGTGGGATGCTACAAGAGCTGTTTGTGTCTGTAAAATGTTCCCTTCAGTCACGGTTTGGAAATGGAAGAGTTTGGGACAGGCATGCCTATCGCCTTTGGTAGGCACTAATTGCCAGTGAGTAACAGGATGGGACAAGTCTTGTTGCTGTATGAAGTAGCAAATCCAAGGATGGTGCTCCTTCCCTTCTACCCAGTAACAAATTCATGATCTGGCTGGTGGAGAGGGTTCTTGGGCTGCCAATGCCAGTGTTTCTGGGGGAGAACAGAGCTCCTGAGTGCCATATTACCGGAGCTTGGGCTAGCTCTTAGAATTCCGGTGCCACGCCAGGAGTGGGGAACTGCCCCGGTATGGGGATTAACCAGGGGCAGAACCTTTAGAGCCATTTGCTCTATGGTGCCAGACACAAGCCACAACAGGGACCAGGCAGAGGAGAAAGGAGGTGGCTCTCTGTCTTGAGGTTCCACAAGAAAGTTTATTCCAAGAAGAGGGATCAGAAACAAAGAGCCCCGCTCACTCCTGTGGAAGGGGTTTTGTACAGATACAAATCAGGGGGTGGATACAAACATCTAATCAATAGAGAATCCTTAGGGGAGAGGAGTAAAGGGATTACATCCAGTGTCTGGCGCCAGTTGGGGTAGGAGGGTGGAGAGGATGGGTCATATGGCCAATGGGGCTTCCAGGAGTAGGGGAATTCCAAAAGGGTGTTGCAGTCAGGGATTGGCCTGAAGTTAAAGTGACAGAGAAGGTTCAGGAACAAAAGGGGCTGGGTTGCCTTGACAGGCAGGGAAAGAGCTGGAACAAGGGGCAGGGAATGGCATAAGGGACAGCTTTGAGGGAGGGTAAAACCCAGGGGTAAACTAACTTGGTGGGAACATGGGGGTACAACAGAACGAACGGCTTAACAAGGAATCAGTAAAATAAATTTGAACTGCAACACCTGACCATTTAAGGCTTTTCACATAGTCCTTTCACAAGGCTCTTGGTGTTGGTCCCAGTCCTGCAGAACTTGCTGCTTTGGGGATTAGCTTGTGTTGACTAACATATTATGCATATAACATATGACATATGCATATATAACATATATATAGGCATATAATACTGGATTTTACTATCTATTGGCAATTGTGATTGATATGTGGGGACTCTTGAGAGAATCTTTTGCGAGGAGGAGAGGTTTTAGAGCAAGTAGAGCTCTGCACTTACACCTTTACTCCCATCTTAGGTTCTCTTGGATGGGTATCTCATGATCAGCATTGATGGAGCAACATCTGATGATGGCTCTGACTGGTTCTGCTATCACGCCTCCTCACACGCCATCTTCCCTCCCAACTTCTGTAAGAGGAACAACATCGAACTGACCCCTCCAAAAGGTGAGATTTGGACTCTGCCCTGTGGTACAAACCTGCATGCAGAATTTGATGGGAGGTGTGTTTCTGAGAGGGGTCAGATTCAGCTAAATCAAAACAAGGTCCCAGTCCACTCGTTTTTCATGGAGACAGCTAGTTCAGAGAGCCAGGCTGTTTAAGCTTTGCCCATATACCAAGTCTTGGTTATCTCCTAGCAGATCAGTGGCAGAGGTGTATGATCCCCAAACTGAACAGAATAAAAGCTTTTAAAGGACCAGGAGGGTGGGAAGGGATAAGTAGAGCCATTGCTGCAGGAATCGGTACTTAAGTGTCCACAGTCATCTCTATTCTTTTCTCTATGAATAGATCTGACATGAGTATTTTTTCAAACTCCTAAGAGACAATCACTCTAGGAGTGGTTTTGCTGCCTCATCTAGCCATATCCGATAAGGCCCGCACTGAATTTCTGTGTTGCAGCATTTTTGTGCAGTGCTGTTCCATCTTTATTTGATGTTCCTGCTTCTGGGAGAAAGAAAGATTGGTCTAAGTGGTGTGTTTTGAACATACTACTTCCTACTTGCTGCTGGTCCTACTCTTCCTCTGTGGTCTGGGTCTATGGCTGACACAGATGTTCAGAGCTACAACTTGCTTTTTTTCTGTATTTGCCTGCAGAGAGGGGTGCTGGGCTGCCATAGAATCCATGCACTAGGTTCATGTCCAAGATCAGGCTGTACATGCAGGTTCATTGACCTGCTCTGCAACCAGTTGCTATGCCTCCTTCCTGCCTACTCTGCATTTTGTCCCAGCTGGTCTACCCAGTGACTGCCTTTTTACCTCTTAGTGTTACTTCCTTCTGCAGGGCATGAAGCGAAGACATTCAACTGGGAATGTTACCTGGAAGAGACCAAATCAAGACCTGCTCCATCACGGCTCTTCAACACAGTGAGTTCTGCCAGGAAGAAACGATATGTAGGGATGCTTGGAGTAAGCAAGGAGGAGTGCAATAGCTCTGGGTGTCACAAGATCACAGAGATGGAAGTGACTTCTTGTCCAACACCCCTGCTACAGCAGGGTCATCCATAGCACGTTGCTCAGGACCTTGTCCAGATGGATGGAGACTCCACAACCATGTGGGCAACCTGTGTCAGCGCTCGTTGGCTCTCATGGGAGAACTTGTCTTCTGATGTTCACAGGGAAACTCCTGTGTTTCAGTTGGTGCCTGTTAACTCTGGTCCAGGCACTGGGAGCCACTGAGAGGAGTCTGGCTCCATCTTTGCACCCTCGTTTTAGGCATTTATACACATAAATAAGGTACCCCTGAGCCTTTTCTCCTCCAGGATGAACAGTCACAATTCTGTCAGCCCTTCCTCATACCAAAGATGCTCCAGTTCCCTCATCATCTTCCTGGCTGTTTGCTGGACTCTCTTCACTGGCTCCCTTGTTCCAGGGAACAATTCAGGTGTGGCCTTGTCAGTGCCAAGCAGAGAGGAAGGATCATTTCCACTGATCTGCTGAGAACAGCTTACCATTAGCCTTCTTTGTCCCAAGGGCACATCCCTGGCTCATGTTCAACTTCACGTCCACTGGGATTCCTAGGCCCTTTTCTGCCCCACTGCTTTCCAGTCAGTCTGCCCCTAGCTTGTGCTGGTGCCTGGGGTTCTGCCTCCACAGATATGGCATTCCAGCTTGTCAAGGTGCCTCTGGAGGGCAGCACAACCATCAGTATATTGTCTCTCCTCCCAGTTTTCTACAGGCAAGCTTGCTTGGTTTGACGTGATACTCTGACATGTCATCTGGATAATTAATGAAGATGTTCAATAGGAGTGGAGTGGATCCACTGTTGACCCCTGGGGTACACTGCTATTTACTAGCCTCCAACTAGACTTCATGCCACTAATAACCATCCTCTTGGCCCAGTCACTCAACCAGTTTTCAGTCTATCTTGCTGCATCTGCACCCAGCCTGTATAGTTGAATCATCTTCTCTATGAGGTTCTTACTGCAGACAGTGTCAAAAGTCTTCCTGAAGTCAGGACAGACTATATGCTGTACATGCAATATATGCAGTCTCTAGTGGGCTGCAGTTTGCTGGCAACATTTTAAATAGAGCTCAAAGGCCCAGGAGTATGTACTCTCCTAGTTGGGATATCAGTGTCCTGCCTTTTGTGGGTCCTTCTGAGTGTCATCTGTAATTCTCTAGTGTTTCTGTGAGCTCCAGGCTCCTGGTGGGCTCTGCATTGCTCATTGCCTGTGGATATGTGGCTGGCATGTTGGGTGGAGGGTGGGAGCTGCTTTACATCCACAAAACTGCTGCAGCACTTGGGCCTATGCTGGTCTTTCTGATTTCCAAGGGGTATGTCAGGTAATTGTTTGACTGTGTTCCTGAACTGCTGCTCCCCCCACATCAGGATCTTGCTTCTAAAGGCTGGGCTGAAATTGACTGAGGACACAGCTGGCCTTGGATCTGTTTTTTGGATCTATGGGCTTGTTGTCTGCTTGCTTTAGGCTAGAGGCCAGCCTGAGTGAGAGTGGTGTTGGCCAGATACCGGTTTGGACTGAGTGCAATGGCCTTGGCTTCTCTTTTTAAATTTTTAAATTTTTATGCACCCAGGACTGTCCCAACCATGGCTTCAAGGCAGGCATGAAGGTGGAGGCAGTGGACCTGATGGAACCCCGGCTCATCTGTGTGGCCACGGTGAAGCGTGTAGTCCAGCGTCTCCTTAGCATCCATTTTGATGGCTGGGACAATGAGTACGACCAGTGGGTGGACTGCGAGTCTCCAGACATTTATCCTGTGGGATGGTGTGAGCTGACAGGCTACCAGCTTCAACCACCAGTGGTTCCAGGTGAGTGAAGATTTTACTGTGGTTTCTAATGTTAAAGATTTCCTTCCTCCTGCTCTGTGAGTGGCTCCTTTGATTTTTGGGCCTTGTAGGGAGAAGCAAATGGCCTCCTTGATTTGCACTGGCTACCATAAATCTTCCTCTGTTGCCACATTCTAGCAGCTGGCAGAGGGAGGAGCCTTGATGGGGAGAAAACAGCCTGAGTTTTGAGATTGGCTCTGTTCAACCACACCAGCAGAGAATTAATTGCTCCTGAGGAAGTTGGGTAGAGTTCCAGGTGGTCCTATCCCTGCACAGCTCCCTTTTATTAAGCATAGCTATAACCTTAGCCAGATAGCAGCAGGAGCTTGCCCCATGCTCCCTTTTCTCATCAGCTCTTTGACTCTGTCTGTAAAAGGTAAGAGCATCCTCTCAAGAGTTCGTTCCTTCCCTTGTCACAGGGAGGCCACTGCCTCACCTTTGCAGATGTTTTCCTTCTTGTTTCAAACTACGAATCTTGTTTCTTTACTGCCCCTACCAAGTCTATACTGGGCCTCTCTCCCCTGTGCTGCCCCAGCCTACCGCTCTGGGCCCTCACCTGGAAGCACAGACAGCAACTGCACTAGAGTCTTGCTTTCCCCTCAGCTGGTTGTCTCGGGAAGAGGGCTTTGGCTTGGGGGGACGGGTATATCTGTTTCTCGCTTATGTCACTTCATCCCAGTTACCTACTGGTTATGGGACTTGGCTTTCGTTTCCCTCTCGTCTCCATGACAGAGCCCACAACTCCAGCGAAGGCCAAGGAGGTGCCCAAGAAGAGGAAGAAACCCTATGGAAAGAAGAGTGAGTGATGTTTGATTAGTGCCCTCCCGCTCGCTCGCAGGCTGGGCCCAGTTAGAGGAACCCTGTCCATGTCCCATCAGAGCAGGAGAGAGAGGCCTTGTCTTGCTGTGGATGCCCTCAGTCGGCTGTGGGTTTACCAACACAGCTTCACCCTTCTTACCTGCCCTGTTTCCTAAAGAGCAGAGAGCTGTGTGCAGGAAGGATCTGTTTTCCAGTCTGTTTTCCGTTGGCTGAGGTATATATGGCACTCGCTTCCAGGTGTGAGGTTGTGCTGCTTTCACTGCTGTGTCCATGGTTGGAGGGAGATGTTTGCTGCAGCTGGAGGGTAGCTGGAGAGCAACCCTGCTTTGTGCTCAGGGAAAGAAAGCCTTAAGATGGCTGAAGAGGCCAGTAGAAATACTTTTATTGTTTCATCATGTCGTTGTTGTTGTCATCGTTGCAGTAGCTGTGGCAAATCATGTAGACAGACAAGAAATTCCTTCTTGGGGGGTGGAGGGGAAAGAACATCCAAAGAATATAAAGATTTTCAACCTAAATAAAAAGGTCAGCTAAAAACCAGAACATTACGGTTACAATGTCTGCACCTTGCAGCAAATATGCTCATTGCCTAGGACTAGACTCAGACAGGTAAGCAAAGCTGACTCCACACTGATTCCAAGAGGACCTGCTCCTTGGAAGTTAAACACATGCTGAAGTGCCTTGCCTTTAATGAAGGAGAAGATGAAGGAGCATATTTTGAGATGATGACTATAGAATTTTTCTCCAGTAGGCCATTTCTGTTGCATAACCAGTTGGCAGCTAATGACCACGTAGCTTTCTGTTCAGTTGTGCTGGTCCTTGGCCTGTGGTTTCTCAGAGGAGCAGGGTTGCTGATTTTCCAGGGGAAAAGAAATACACTTTTGCTCATACTCTGTTATCTCTTTGTTAAGGAAAAAAGTTACCTGCCAAAGCCCGCAGTGTCAAGCAGACTGTCAAGAAGCCTTCTGCCACAAATTCAAAACGAGAAGCAAAAGCTGCCAGCCAGGCTTTGCCAGAGCCAGCACCTGATGAGAGTAAGGGAATTACTTATTCTACCCTGCAGCCACATCCACCTCTCCCCATACACCTTCTTGGCCAATAAGTCATGGTCTCCCCCAGGTAGGAAAAGGCAGCAGCATGTCAAATGTCCTTCTGTACTCCTCCAGAGACACTCCAGAGAGTAGAAGAAAGCATTTACTTGCTTTCCCTGGAAAGGTTTGCCTCCTGAGAAGGTTTGGTGGGACCAGTACTGCTCAAAATCTCAATGTTGCTAATGCCTGCTGAGGGCCTGGTTGTGTGAGGTCAGGGAGGAAAGACGAAGTGGATATGTCAGGGGTGGCTGTCACATCCCAGTCCCCATAAGGGCTGTTGCAGCAGGTGAACACAGCCTCTCATGCTGTGGTGATGAGAAGAGCAGCTGGGTCACCTGTCAACCCTTGTGGGTAGGGGGAAGGAGGGTGGGTGAGGTGCCTTGTGCACATGGGGACTGGAGAGTCATGAAGGTCCCTCCTGTTCATTTAAGTTCCCCTGTGTGAACCCAGGCAGATTGAAAATGGATGACATCAGCTTTGGATGTCATCATCCCTTAGGAGTTGTTCTTGGGAGCCAGCAGCTGAATGCTGCCAGGGTTTAGTCCCATCCTGATTGCTGCTGTGACTGTGGATAGATTTGCATTGGCATGACAGCGCTGACTGTGGTGAGGTACCCTCAGGAAGTGGGCTGGCCCCAGGGCCTGGGGCATTTTGAGTACCTGCATGGATAGAACTGGTTTGGAGATGCTGCAGGTAATGCTAGTCAACATAGATTGATTTTATTTACTTATTTTTCCCTCTCTCTTTCTATCTCTTGCTAGTCATTGCTGTGCAGGTGAAAGAAGAAACCATTGACCCTTCAGATGCAGAATTTGGAGAGACAGAGCTTCCCATTCCCATCAGCAGCATAAAGCAGGAGGACACAGACTGATATGGAGCATTCCGCATCTGCCCACAGCAGCTTCACCTTGTGGCTCTTTAGGGAAGGTCCTGGCAAAGGGAAACAGAGGACCAAAAGGGCCTTCCTTTTTTAAAGCAGACCACCCTGTGGCATCGCAACTCTGCTTTCCTGGTGTGCAAAAAATTTCCCCCAGAGAAATTTTCCCCCTATTAAGCCCTAGGAAACAGCAGAAAGACTGCAGGTGTGCTGCAGAGCATGACCAGGGTGGCTGCTGAAGTTGTGTGTGCCTGATTTTAAAGGCACCTTTTGGATCAGGAGCTCGAAACAGGGAAAGAGGCTGCCAGAGCACAAAAGGCCAGTTTGGGTTCTTAGCTTTGGCTGGAAGTGACAAGCTGCTGTCCAATGTGATGAGTGCAGGACGTATCAGGAAAGGAGCTGCCCTTGTAGGACTTTGGTGCTGTGTGTGTGAACCCCACACAGTGGGGTGCTGCAAACCCCAAGAAAATCAGGACAGGAAGAGTGGAAAGAGATGGAGAAACAAAAAGAGATGATGATGCTTGCTGAAGAAGTGAGACCTTTTTTCATAGAATGGTTTGGGTTGGAAGAGGACCTTAAAGATCTCAAGATACTCATCTAGTTTCAATACCCCTGCTGTGGGCAGGGACACCATCCACTAGACCAGGTTGCCCAGAACCCCATCCAGCCTGGCCTTGAACGCTTCCAGGGATGAAGAATCCACAGCTTTCCTTGGGCAACCTGTTCCAGTGCCTCACCACCCTCACAGTAACGAATTTTTTCCTAATACATAATCTAAAACTACTGTCTTTCAATTTGAGCCCATTCCTCCTTGTGCTGTCACTACATGCTCTTGTAAATGGTCTTGTCTCATCTTGCCTGTATGTTCCCTTCAGGTATCAGGAGACTGCAGTTAGGTTACCTTGGAGCCTTCTCTTTTCCAGAGTGAACAATCACAATTCTATCAGCATTTCCTCATAGGAGAAGTGCTCCATCCCTTTAATCATTTTGGTGGCCTCCTCTGTTCTTGCTCCAACAGGTCTATGTCCTTTTTTGTGCAGAGGGCCCCAGAGCTGGATGCAGCACTGCAGGTGGGGTCTCACCAGAGCTATGGGGGAGAATCCCTTCCCTCACTCTGCTGGCCATGCTGCTTTTGATGCCTTCACTCATCTCTTGATACTTTATTGGCTTTTTGTGCTGAGTGCACTCTCATCCACTTGTATCCCCAAGTCCTTGGCAGGGCTGCTCTTGGTCCCTTCATCCCCCAGCTTGTGTTGATACCAGGGTTTGCCCCAACCCAGGTGCAGCACCTTGCACTGGGTCTTGTTAAGCCTCATGAGATTCCCATGTGCCCACTTTTGAGCCTGTTCACATCCCTATGGTGGCATCCCATCCTTCAGGTGAGTGAAGAGCACCAATCAGCTTGGTGCTGTCTGCAAGCTTGCTGAGAGTGCACCTGATCCTTTTGTCTGTGTCAGTAATGAAGATATTAAAAAACACATGTCCCAGTACAGACCCCTGAGGGACACCACTGGTCACTGATGCCCACTGGGACTCTCAGGTGTTGACCACTACCCTCTGCAGGCAACCATCAAAACAATTCCTAATCCACCAAACAGTCCACCCATGGAATCCATCACTCCAATTTGGAGGGAATAGTTGTGGGGAACTGTGTCAAAAGCTTTACAGAAGTGCCCCTGGCTCAAGAAGCTGTCTTCCATGCATTGCAGGAGTCTCCTGGATTGCCTGCAGTTTACCTTGGTACTTTCCCAGTAGATGCCAAGGTGGCTGAAGTCCCCCAACAGGACTGGAGCGTGTGAGCACGGTGCCTCCTGTAACTGGGGCAAGAGGGCTTTGTCAATGGCTCCCCTTGGTCAGGCAGCTGTAGCAGACCCCAGCCTCAAGGTTCCTTTTGTTGCCTCAGTGTCTGATTTTTACCCACAGTCTTTCAACCTGCTCGTGGCTGTTCTTCAGAGACAGCTCTTCACACTCAATGCACCTCTTGATACAGAGGGCAACCCCTCCACCTCTCCCTCCTTTCTGTCTCTTCTGAGCAGCTCGTAGCCATTGATAGTCACACTCCAGTCACACAATTTGTCCCACCAAGTTTCAGTAATGGCAACAACGTCATAACTTTCCAGCAGCGCGGTGGCAACCAGCCCCTCCTTTGGTTTGTTGCCCATCTGTGTGCTTTGGTGTAAAGGCACCTTGGCCAGGCTGTTGGCTGCATCACCTTCCCAGAGGAACACCCCTTAATTCCTTTGAGATATTTCCCTGCTGGTATCCCTGCTGGCTTCTGTTACCTCAGGAGTCCCTGGCTCACCTCTATAAGACTCCAAGTGTGCTCCCTGTGTCTGCTATCTCTTCAAGTCACCTGCAGAGGGACTCACTACCACCCTGTCCCTCTAAGCTTTCATACCGTCCTACAGCTTGCCAGGGAAGAAAATGAAGTTGTCCCACTCACATCTGGTTTAAGCAAGCAATTGGATTACCCAAGTTTAGGAGTTTAGGAGGATTCACCCAAAACCATAAACACCTTTGGTGGTAGCTCTTTGATGCTTACTGTGAGGGACAGTCAGAGAACATATTTTACTGCACTGATTGGTGTGATCTACTCCCCAGAGGAAGCCATGGGACTTTGGACCACACCTACAACGAGTTCTTTATTTTAAGGCCCAACTCACCAAATTAGGCAGGCTGCTGCCAAAGATTCTCTTACCCTTTATAGACAGGTGGATCCCATCCATGTAACATGTTACAATCATTAAAGCACACACCATTGTCACAAAAGCCAAAACCTTCTCCATGGCACCAGCCTCAAAACCAGATATTCATCTGCACTATGTATCTGCTTCTGTAAATTCTTGCTTTTGAACCCAGAATTGCAGAGGACTTGGAGCATGGTTTGAGTTTTTAATTTTTTTAACAGTTGTACTGTAAATTTCGTCTATAATCTGTACCCTAAAGCCCTGTGACCAACTTCAGGAAATGGCCCAAGGCTTGCATATTGCTTTCCAGGCCACCAAAATCCAGAGTTAGTCAAAACATATCTTTATCTGTACGTTTATCTTTCAGAGCCTTTTCAATTTAAGCAAACTTCTGGGGTCTGGGCTCCCAACCTATGCAGTCATGGGGAATAGGTTGAGCACATTGTTTATCATGGGATATCACTTAGGATCACTGATTGAATTCTGCAGGAAATAAAAAGGCTTCCGTGTGCATATGTTTTAATTCTGAGGAACTTCTGGGAATTAAGGCAACATTTTCACTAATTTTTAAGCTTTCTAGCATAAGATTTGTGCCAGTGCAGGACCTTACTCTGGATGGTGCTGGTTGCAGTCCCACTCTGTGTTCTTCTATGATTTTGGCGGCTGTGAAAGCACTCTTAAAAACAAAACCAAACTTCTGGATAGCAGCTTTCCCACATGACTGGATGAGGTCTTGGAAAGAAGCAGCAAGTATTTGGCTTCATTGTTTGCATCACCAAAGCATGCTGCAGACTCTATGGATTGTGCCTTTGTGTCCTGCAAAAGCAAACCCTGCATCTTTGGCAAATCAGCATTGTTTTGGTGGCACCAGGCTATCCTCTGCACCTTGGGCAATATTCATGTCTCCATGGTGGGGACAAGTCTAGAAAAACTGCTCTAGCCAGACTGTAGGTATGGCCCTGTTGTGTCCAGCACATGTCCTACACACCTTAAGAAACTCTAAGCTCTGCTCTTACTGAAGCCTCTGGCTGGAGATTTTCCCAACCTCTTTTTCTTGCTGGGCTTGCTTGCAGCCTTAGTCTTGTTAGGATTGGTTTCCCCAGCCTTGCCTTGTCCCCAGCCAGGACAAGTTTGGAAAGTGGTGGAAAGCTTCACCTTCAGCCCGTGGGCTTCTGCAGGGGAACCACAGGTGGCCCCTACGCAGAGGTTGAGTTTGTTGATCCACCTGGAAACGTAGAAGATCAGGGAAAGAAATGAGGAAGGGTGAAAGAAAGGGCAAAAGGCTATGCCCATAAGGGCATAGATCTATGGATGATCACTTCAAAGTAAGGCCAGTTAATCTGGGTGACCCCTGAATATCTCAGTATTTGCCCACCCCAGCTTGGGGCTGCTTTCCCTACACCCAGAAAGCACAGGCAACTTCTATCCTTGCACACAGGTGTGTGCTACATCTTGCCACTATGGGAAAAGACTAAAAATGGCCAGTGTGCTGTGAGTTTGTGCCTTCATCACAGGAGGTCCAGCTGCCCCCCCCTTGTGGCACTCACCTGTGCAGCGGAAGGAGCTGGCAGTCACAGTGGAAAGGCACATCCTGCAGGTTGAGGATCTCCAACCCCGTGAAGTTGCTCATGTCGGGTATGTTACTCATTTTGTTGCTCTCCAGGTATAGGCTTCTGATCTTGGGACCGAGGCCAGTGAAGGCATGGGGGGAAATCTGCAATGGAAGAAGGGTAAGTCGGGGGCATGCTGATCAAGGCAGGGGAGCAGATCTCTGCCCCTGCACTTCTGATCATCTTGGGGGGCCTGACAACCTGTCCTGAAGCTGGTGGCCCCACAAAAGAGCTGCTTTAAATAGGGGGGCTGTTAATTAATTCAAGCAGTTTCAATCACATTTTGGAACTCATTCGACTCTTGTTCAGTCTTCTTAGAAAGAAGGTCACATGCAGGAGGTCTCAGAGTGATCCCTGGGTGCTGTTTAGATACAGTTTTTATGAGGGTGCTGCTAACACCACTTCCTTAAGAGAATGAAAATATTGAGGATAATAGCAGTGGAGAGGCCTGCAGGAAGGAGGTGATTTAGGGAATGGTTTGGATCCCAATGAAATTGGGTGTTTAAGGACTGGGGGGAGTGAGCTTCTCCCAAGGGAGCCAGGAGCAAGGTTGAAGCAAGGGAATGCTACAGCTGAGCCTGAAAAAATCTGGCTTCCCAGCCAGGCTATGGAACATCTCCTGAAGGCTTGGGAATTTGAGGACATCTGTTTGGGTGACCCTATGGGGGCCACCAGCCCTGGGCAGTATAACCTGTTATATGCCCTGTGGTGCCACTGCCCCTTGGGAGTCCCATAACACACTCACCTGCTCCAGGCCCATGTTGTCCAGGTAGAGGTGCTGCAGGCTGGAGGCCACTGGCAGGAAGACACCGTCCCCCATGTGCTTGATGGGGTTTCGTGACAGCTTCAACTCACTCAGGGCAGGCAGGCCCCGCAGGGCTGCTGTGGGCACCTCTGACAAGTGGTTTCCCTCCAGCTGCAGCTTTTCCAGCATCTTGGTGGGAGCCAGGGCAGCCGGGGCGATGTGCCTGATGGCATTCCCAGCTAGGTAGAGCCAGCGGAGCCCCCTGGCTCCGGCCAGGTCACCCTCCACCAGTTCCCCGATGGCGTTGTGCTGCAGATGGAGGGAGATGAGGTTGGGCAAGAGCCGGAAGGTGCCTGCAGGCACACGGGTGAAGGCATTGTGGTCCAGGTCGAGGTAGGCCAGCTGTGGGGCCCCCTCAAAGGCAGCAGCCGCCAGGGTGGAGAGGTGGTTGTCGGTGAGGTACAGGTAGACCAGGCTCTCCAGCCCCCGGAGTGCCCCAGGGTGCAGCACCCTGATGCTGCACTTCTGTAGGTGGAGCGACACCAGCTCCTTCAGGCCAGGGAAGGCATCTGGTGGCACTGTCCTGAAGGGGTTTCGGCGCAGGTCGAGAAGGCGAGTGTCCTCAGGGAAGTCCCGAGGGATCTCCCGCAGGTCCCTATTCTCACATGACCCATGATGAAAATCAGGGGAGCAGACACATCCCCGTGGACACTGCCTGCTGCCGGCTGAACTTGGCTGCTTTGGTGATGTAGTGGGGCTAGGGGGTGGCCAGAGGCGACTGCATCTCATCTCAGGGGGCTTCAGGGAGTTGAGGGACCGGCCACGGAGGGCAGGGGGTGCAGCACAGGCACCCTCAGCCTGCACTCGTGCCCTTGCCAGCCACTTGTGGAAGGGGCGCAGGAGGCAGGAGCAGAGAAGAGGGTTCCCTTCCAGGCTGACCCTTAGCAGCCCCCCTGCCCCAGCCAGGGGTGGCAGTCCCTGCAGCTGGTTTTCCCGGAGGTCCAGAATACGGAGCTGGGGACTGCGGGCAAAGGCATCGGGTGCCACATCCTGGAGGGAGGCATGGTCCAGGAAGAGGTGCCTCAGCGAGGCCATGGCCAGGGCTTCCTCAGCCACGTAGGTGATGGGGTTGTGGCCCAGGTCTAGCCGGGTAGCCCCATCCAACCTGGCCAGGGCCTCGCCAGGCAGTGCCTGCAGCTCATTGTGGTCCAGGCTCAGCCTGCGCAGGGCAGGCAGAGCAGCAAAGGCGTCACTGCCCAGCACATGGAGGGCATTGTGAGACAGCCGGAGCCATCTAAGAACCTGCAGACCCTGGAAGACCATGTCTGGGAGGTAGACCAAAGCATTTGCCCTCAGGTCGAGGACAGTGAGGGACCCCAGATGGCCAAAAGCACCCGGCTGTATCTCCTCAATACGATTCTCCTCTAGAAAGAGCTGCTGGAGGGAGAAGAGCCCATCCAGAGACTCCTGATAAAGGAGGGCTATGCCATTGGAGGCCAGGTTGAGGTAGACAAGCCTCCCCAGACCCCGGAAAGCCCCTTCCTCCAGCCTCTCCACCTTGCAATGCTGCAGGTCTAAGTGTGTCAGGTAAGGGGTAGCAAGGAAGGCTCCCGCTGGGATGACCGTGAAACTGTTGCCCCGAAGGTCTAGTTTTCTGGTGATCTGTCAGTCACACAAATAAAATACCAAATTACCCTAGGACTGCCATACCTGTCTTCTCTCCCCATCCCTTGACCTTTCATCCCCTTTCCCACCTCTGGGATGGTGTCAGGGATGGCAGTCAGGCTCCCATTGAGACACAGGACATGGGCACGGAGGTTATCGCAGACACAGGGTGTAGGGCAGCGGGCGGCAGCCGTTGCCCCCAAGGCCGCTGCGAGCAGGAGGAGCCCCCAGGATGGCCCCATACTGGAGGGCACCTGTGGCTGGGGAGAGACAGATGTAAGGCCAGGAGGGACGGGAGGCTCCCATGCATCCCCAAACAGCATCGCCTGCTTGGAACCCCATGTGCCAAGAGGGCTGCTGCTGTCACCTAGTGGGTCAGGTCTCACTTTCTCTTGCTCTCGCACTATGATTTCACAAGTTATAAATGAGGAAGAGTGGAAAAAAGAGAGGAGGAATTCTTGGAATGAAAAGTGAAGGTCACAGCTAGCAGGTCACTCACAAGGAGCTGGCTTCAAACAGACACCCACCCCATCCCTGCATTTTCTTCAAATATTACTAACTTAAGATTGCCTTGGTCTGTGCAAGCTATCAGTATCTCTCCTACGATTCTTTTTGTCAGGCAAGCAGGTGTAGCCATCCAGAGAATGTGATCACACAGGCTTCTGAGCTGCTACCTTTCTTTAAATGGCAGATGTCCCATGTCTCCACCATCCTGGTAATCTGCCTCCCACCCTGCAAGCTCCCTGCTTCCCTTCTAAGCTATTCATAGCAGTGTTTGGAATAGAACTCCACTGTTTAGCTGCAGGAAAGAGAGGTTGGTTTTGGCTGGGCAGGAGTGAGCCCCTGGGGTGAAGGTATCAGAGAGAGGCCAAGGCTGGGAGAAACACAGAGGAGGCAGCAGGCTGCAGATATGACCAATACATCCTGCTAAGCTCCGAGACAGCATCAGTGGGGTCTGCAAGGCTTAAATTTGTGGAGCCACTGTAGTGCACAGCCCCATGCCCACTGTAGCTCATTGTCTCCTGTGGTCCCATACAGCAACACTGCTCTCCAGCTGTCACCCAGTCTAGTCCTGCTGCAGCCCACACACACACACACTGGGGCAGCCCTCTCCTGCACACCCATTGCCCAGTGCCACCAGTGTAATGTCACTAAACTCAGTCCCCATGCTGTGCCTGGAGCACTGCCACATGCCAGACATCATGCCATCAGTCCCTCCCTCACACCTGGAGGGTTCACACACCCGGAGTTTGGAGTACCTGGGCTTCAAGATGTGTTGAAGAGAGGAAAGAGTCCCCTGCCCTGTCTAGCAGCTGCGGAGCTCCTGCACTGGTGTTTGCTCTCCTTGCAGAAGTGAGAACTGAATGGGCCCCGTTGTGTTGCTTTCCCGGCAGCTCTCACCGGGCAGAGCCACAAACGTGGGAGGAGGAAAATGACGGCGGGGAGGAAGGGTAAGCCACCCCTGGAGAGAGGGCAGCAACCCAGACATTACCTCCCCCTCGATTCACCGGGGGCTGAGAGCACCAACCCGGCAAAGCCCGTGTGGGGTTTGCATTCACTGTTTCCAGGGCTCTGCCTTCATTTTCCAGGCTGTGTTAGTCACCGGAGCTACAGAGCTGCAGGGCAGAAAGATGACATCCAGCCAAATTCAAAGATGAATTGCAATGGCAGTCGTAAGCCTGAGCAAAAGGAGAGGCAGCTGACCAGTCCTGCCACGTTTACAGCCGTCCACTCCTGATTTTACTTTTTTGCTTGTTTAGAAGAGGCTGGATTGATATTGCCTGCCTGATATTGCATGACACATCATTAGCTTACAGAAGGACATGGAGGCGTTCATTTTCCTCCCAGACTGTTGTTTTACTCTCCCAGGGAACAGGAATAGATCTGCAGCCTTACAAAAATATTAGCAGATTTGATACCAGTGTCTTGTTCCACTTCAAGCCGTTCTCCTATGCAGCAGCCTCAATAGAAGCTGAAGCAGGTGAGATCATTGCTGGGTAAATGAGCAAAATAAGAGGCTGGGGTGAGGTTGGAGAAGGGCCAGATGTGACATTCAGTGCCTGGTACAAGACCTTATCCTCTCCATGGTTCTCCAGCAGAGCCCAGGCCACCACCAGGGAGGTTCTGCTGTACAGGCTGTTGAGAAGCCAGGGAAGGGGGCTCCTGGCCACAGTAGGTGATGGAAGGGCCAGGCAGAGAGGAGCAGTGGGGGCTGGATAGCGACCAGAGTGGAAGTTCAGGTGTGCTACCTTCATGTGCCATGCCCCATCAGGGAGAGCAAAGAGAGGCTGTCTCACGGCAGCAATCTCAGCTGCCAGAACCAGTATGTCCCAGTAGAGACACTGGCTTCTTCCAAGACCTGCCACACATCCCTGCTTCTCTTACCTCACCGTTCAACATGAGTTTGGAGCTGCACCTGCTCTTGCTCGCTTACCTTGTTGTCCCATGGCTTATGCCAATGGATGACAACACACTGAGGCCTGAGAAGCTCCAGCTCCTATGCCTGAAGGGAACCATGATCCAACAGCCCCACAGGCTGAGCCTCCAGCTGCCCAGTCCCAAATGATATTTGCCACTATTTTTTGTATGGCTAAATTACATTAATAGAATAAATTTTTTTTGCTAGTTTTAATATAATCACTTCAGTCTTTCTTCAGAACAGTCCATTATACTATGCTGGTTTTTATAGCACCTTTATTGTGTAGTAAACAATTTTGATTAAGATACTTTTGTCTAGTTATTATCATAATAAATAATATAAATTTATATGAATATATTTGGTTTGCAATCCTTTATCCTGAAGTGCAAAATTGTATAAAGGTTCACTTCTATAAAATCTTTTAGGCATAAACCGTTGACAGATCTGGGGCTGAGACTGAATTACACCACACCCAGGTTCCTCTGTGAGGAATTTAGAAAGCAAGGGGGTCATTTTTGCACCTCATGACTGAGCAGGAGGGCTTTTCTAACAGATTTCTTCTGCAGCTCCCATTCTGCCCGTCACAGTACCCTTCTAAAGTATCACAGGTTTTCAGCTGAAAATGTCACCTCTTTCCCTTCTAAGGTATCTCAGATTTTCTGTCAAAGATGCTGCCTTGAAATGCTGTGTTACAACAGACTCTCTGTGAAAAACGCCAATCACTTGTTTTAAAAATTTTAGGAGTTTAATAGTAATAAAATGGTTATAAAAATAGTAATAAAATTAGAGTAATAAAAATTTGGACAATTAGGATTAGGACAATACAAGACAATAAAAACAAAGAGTTATGGACAGTCCAGGTACCTTTTTCTGGGCAAAATAAGCCTGAAAAAAGACACGTTAACAGAGGATTAACCCTTAAAAAATGATAGCCTGTTGCATATTCATACATCTCATACATGATGCATAAATTCCATTCAAACACAGGATTCTGTCTGGTCAGTGTCAACTTCTTCCTCTGAATCCTGACGGCATCTTCAGGGCTGAGCGAGGCAGGAAGAAGTTAGTTTCTTCTGATAAGGGAGCAAGAAATTCTTTTTCTTTGAAAGATTTAGCGGTCCTGTGGCTGCTATCTCAGTGGAAGTACCTCATTCCTCTCTTTTAAAAAAGTATCTTACATAGCATAGTTTCTATTTTGATGTTATGTTATAACCTAAAACTATATTTAACACAGTACTTAAGAAAATTAATACAGCATAACTTTCTAACATAACACATATAATATTAATTTTAATATTTGCGAAAAGCCAGTCATAAAATACACATTTTTCACACTCTCCCCCTCAGAAATGCCAATTTTTCCTCCCTAAATTACCCAAAATTCACCTGTCAAAAAAGCGCTAATTTNCTCAGCGGCCCTCCCGTGCCCTCAGCGGCACAAGGCAAACCCGCATCCCCCTCAGCGGCCTTCCCGTGCCCTCAGCGGCACAAGGCAAACCCGCATCTCCCTCAGCTATCCGCACGCCCCCTCAGTGGTATGCAGGGCATCTGCCACCGCCTCAGTTACATGCAGGGTGCCCATACGCCTCTCAGAGACCCTCACGGCTCCTCAGAGACACTCAGGGCAACTCCCCCTCAAATCCCCTTTGTGTCCCCTCAGCAACACGCAGGGCACGCACTGTTCCTTCAGTGACCCTCGCGGCCTCTCAGCGCCACACAGAGCATTTGCCACCCCTTCAGTGACCCTCATGCCTCCTCAGAGGAACACGGGGCACCTGCCTCCCCTCAGTTGACCCTCGTATTCCTCGTCAGAGGAACACAAGTGCCATCTGAATCCTAAATCGTATGTAACAAAAGGTTAGCCACCAGCAATATTGTAACAATCTGTGCAGGTGAAACAAACGAGATAGCAAAGCCAGTGAGAGACCAAGCACCATCAAGAGCAAGACAGCACGTTCTAAATGAACTTCCAAAAGGCAAAATTAGCTAAAACCAAATTAGACGGACCAAAAAGAAGCACCAGGTATGCACTGTAGAGGTAAAAGGTTCAAACGTGAGGAAGACTACAGAAATTTTAATCAAAACTTCATCAAAATTTTCATCCACCAGAAGACTGATGACCACCACAGAAGGAACTGACGCACGCACAAAAGCAACAAACTGATGACACAGCTTTATGCAAATATGAGTTTGCTAATGATGTCATGAAATTGTGATGTTGCATGGAAGGACTTTTAAAATGTAACTGAAGGCTAACGAAGATTGAGTGAGGTTTTGACAGCACTGAATCACTACCAGCACTGAATAAACAAATACATGCTCTGTAGCCGTCTGACAACAGAGTTTTATTTTCTTGTCCAGTTTTGGGCTTCACATTTACCTCCCCTCAGTGACACTCATGGGCCCTCAGCAGCACATGGGGAATCAGCCGTTCCTTCCGTGACCTGTTATGCCCTAAGTGACACACGAGGCACCTGCCACGTGTCCCCTCAGTGAGACTCATATTCCCTCACTGACCCCCCACATCCCTTCAGCATCACTTGGGGCATTCAGCTCTCCCTCAGTGTTCATTGTGGTCCCTACAGATTACCTCAGATTTTCCTTCCAAAATGTTCTACTCCATTGAGAATACCTCCAATTTTCCCTTCATAATGTCCCCATCTGCACCTATACATTACCTCTCATTTAAGCCCCAAAATGCCACCTACTGATTACCTCTGATTTTACCTCCAAAATGTCCGTTTTGTCCCCTACTGATTTCCCTCAGATTTTCCCTCACAAATTTTCCCTATTTGTCCCGTACAGATTACCTCAGATTTTGCCTCAAAAATATTAATTCAGTTCCTTGCAGATTACCTGAGATTTTACCTCAAAAATTTCTTTCTGGCCCTTAAAAATTACCTCAGGTTTTATCACAAAATTTTCTCTGCCTGTCCTCCCCAAGTTACCTCAGACTTTTCCCACAAACAATTTTCCCCTCTAGAGATCACCTCAAATTTTCCCACCAAAAATGTCCTCCACAGATTACTGCATCTTTTGTTGCCACAGTCCAGTGGGAATAAAACTCCTCAACTTTACCCCCAAACAGTTCATTCCACACCGTCCAGGTGATGCCAGGGAATTCCAGCATTCTCCCCCTCTGAAGTTCTTGCTGTTGCCTCTGAGTTACCCCAGCATTTGCCCTCACAAACTGAAACACCGTGCAGTCCTGTGATGGTGCAGGCCCATTCATTCTTTACCATAAAATCCCTGTTCTTGGTTTTTCAATTGTTCACAACCATTTCTCCCCAATGTGACATTTCTTATAGTTATTTAATTCCCGCCCACAGGTTTCCAATCCCTATTTTACATATCCATTCCAACTGTGCATGACAGTTTTATTCTCTTCCTACCGTCTTCCCCATTATCCTGTCGTATTTTCTCTCCTTAGCATTCAAGTAATCTTCTTCCAGCTTGCTCTGTTCTTTCTTATGAACATCCCCAATCACACCCAAAGCTTTACTGTCCTCTTCTTGAAAATAAAGCACTTAACCCTTCTGGATGCTCTCTGGACAAGCTCAGTTTGGGAACAGGCTGGTAGCACTTTGACTCAGTCTGGGTGACTGCCTGTAGCACTCACAGGTGACCCCAGAACCATAACCTTAGTGTTCTGCCACTCCCAGGACTGGAGATCTCAGTCAATATATTCAGGACACTTAATGACTAAGTTACAAATCCATTAGAAATGTGCAATTATTATTTTTTGTTTAAGGCTGTAAATGTAAACACTTTTGTACAGTTTTGGTACAGGAAGAGAAAGAGTGTCCGTCTGAAACAAAGCCTACCACCTTCTTCCCCCTGATAATTTTTAGCCCTCACTCCAGATTTTAAGCTGGATAGAGACAGGTTTACCATAGGGCTTTGAAGGCTTTTTTGTACCTCGAGAGCTCTGTTTAACAGCCTCACCTCTAGGATGGCTCTGTGCCCAGAGAAACTGCCAGAGAGCCGAGCCCTGTGGAGACAAAGGCAAACCCTCACACAGCTTCAGAGCTGCTGCAAGAGGAGAATCTGATCCATTGACTTGCTCCCCAAATAGCACCCACTGGGAGGTGCCTGACTGGCCAATACCTGTGGTGTTTCCATCTCCAATTGAGATGAAGTCTGGTGCCAGGAGTCCTGGGGTGGCTTCTTTGACAACCAGAAGAAATGCACAACCAAGATGCACGTGACTTTTCAGGTGCTGTTTTAACTCCTGTGAAACAATGAGCTGCCCCACCAGAACTCAGATAAATAAAACCAAGGTGTACAGCCAAATGGTGAATGGCATTTATGTTCAAGGGCAAATTTGAGCTGAGCCTGAAATCTGCCATGAAGCAAACCCTCAAGAGAGCTAGAAGTATTTCCCCTGTTCAGCGGGGCAGAGGTCTTGCAAGATTATCTACTTTGTTATTTAATAGCCTTTGGATTAGAAATTTCAAGAGATGGAAGGTATTTCCATGGGATATATAGATAAGTCTACCATTGAAGTAATTTGAATATCCCTATTAAATCCAAAGGCTTCAAATTTCAAATTTTATTGCAGACAATGCACTGTTCATCAGAAGCAGTAGGGGGATTTATTGAAATCAGAATGTATTTTGAAATTATTTTAACAAGACAGTGTAAATTTTAAGCCAAAACATACAACATTAATAGCAGCAACAGTATATTATTACTCATTATTTGTATGTAAGCATGGTCACAAATTTTCTATGGAGTAAATTCACTGAAAAATTCATATTTTCATCAATTCAAGTTACACTAAGAAGCATTTTTAGCTCAATTATGGTCAATTTTTTTTTCAAGGAAGAATTCTAGTATAAAATATCAAAATACATAAGAATTTCAAAAGGAAATGTTATTTTAGGTTGCATAGTTTTGGCATTTTTTTTGACAAATTAGCAACTCTTTAAGGGAAAACTGAAAAAAAAAAAAAAAAAAAAAGAGAGAGAGACAGACACCCCCAAAAAGTATCACATACAATACATTGACAAGTAGTGTTAAAACCGAAAATATGTTGGGGATTTTTTTGGCTTTTGTTTTTAGCCCTTTTAGATGGAGGAACAAAATATTATTACTCCAGTTGAACAGTTTTATTTTTCAGTTTAGTAAATAGTCAGAAACATCCATTTCCCTGCTTTGTGCTTGGGAGGAATAAGCACGTGTGAGGAAGACAAGGAGAAATTGAAGGGGATGCTGTGGATCAAATAAGCAAAGGACTTATCAAAGGTGACAAGCCAGATGACAAATGTAAATGTTTTTGAACTCTATCTGCTGACATCAGGATACCTCATAATCACTTCCTTTCAGACCTTTCTGATAACTCCACTCTTTCATTAATTCCTTTTCACCAAGCTAATAGGGAATTACTTTGTTTAATGATTCTCTAAAGATCCAAGAAGGATCTTTAATAAGGCAGTTTTATTTCACAAATAATATTGCATTCACCAATATAATTAAATTGTAATGTTTTCTGCAGTAGGCCATGCCCCTAGCAATGGAGTATGCAACATCCTAATCCACAGGCAATTTTGGCAAAATTAACTTGTCCTTTCCCAGAGATAAGTATCAGTCAGTGGAAAATCATCAAATAGATGGTTTATTCTGAGAGAATATTTAATATCTCAAGAAAAAAAAGAGAAGATCACTGACTTCCTCTGGAGTAAAATTCCGCATGCTTGGGGTTTTGCAATAGCTTGTGTCCTCATGTGGTTGTAGGTGCAGCCTCAGGAAAGAAAATTATTCTAAATTGTCTTCCCCCTAACCAAAAACTTCCCTTCTTCATGAAAAGAATATCATAGATGCAGACTGAACCAAGGTGTCAAGGGTGACTTCTGCTTAAAAGACAGAACTCACTGATGCAGCAGCAGAAAAATCTTGCAAATAACTTAATTAGCTGTTCTTTTGCCTACATTTTATAGCACTAATTAAACATATAATGTAGAAGTCGCCTTTAATTTTCTGGCATTTTGGAGATGTTTTAGGACAAACCAGATTGCCTGTTTAGTCCAGTCTACAGCAGGTTACTGCAGCAGGCACTGGCTCAAACCCTGACAAAGTGCACTGCCACATAACATCCTGAGACAAGCACTGAGAGGTCCCACAAAAACCCATCCATTTCAATTTCTGTGGATCCCAGTGGTTTAGAGAGAAATTAATATGTGCTTTTCTCTCAGAGTTAGGGCCCTCCATTCATTTGCAGAATGAAAGGTTCTCTAAGCTTTTAATGCAGGTCAGACCTAACTCTTCACGGTGTATTCAACCAAGATGCAGCTATTAAACTTCCCTGTAAAGTATTCTCATTTCCCATGCCAAGACCCCTGGCTCAGTGCTGTAATTATAAACTGCAACTTCCAAAATTAGCAAGTGATAAAGGTGAAAAAGGATCGAAGCACACACCCATGATTCATTATTTGTTGAGTGAGGTCCAACATTGGATGGGAAAACTAACAAGCACTTTGTGCTTTGAGCTGACTCAACAAAATGCATGGGAAGGGCAATTTTCATTGGATGCACAGCAAGCAGAGCTCCCACTCCAAAGGCAAAGATGCTCCTCTTGCGTTAGTGTGGACTCTGGTGGCTTCAGCTGACGAGGGACCTCTGCCAGCTCTCTGGAGGGAGAGGCACTGCAAGTGCAGGCATCAGGTGTACAGACAACTCAAGTGTCTGGCAGAGAAAAAAGCAACAATTTCACAGAAACAATAAAACTTCTGTACTTCTGCACAGAAACCGAAACATTGTAGTATTTTTGCATTTAAGACAGCAGTTCTTTCATAGCAGAAGAGGAGAATTCAGGCAAAATCTAACAATATATCCTGGGAAAAGCTGCTGGATGTGATGGAGGCTGTTTCCTAATCCAGAAGTGAGATTTCCTAATCTGAAGTCCTTCCTTCTTCCACAGTAAACAGGCTTTGTTAAAACAAGGGAAATGCATTAATTTCATGTTTTCCTTTCTTGCTGCTTGACTGCACTCCTTTGCTTTTATCATGAGTAATAATTCCCCCTCACACAGCCCCTGCTTCAGCCCTCAAGTTTCCACATTACTATAGTAAGGCTTGAGTGCTGTTTAGCATGGAAATAGCATCAGATTACCCATCTTAATATTTTGCCAGGGTTCAATAATTGTAGTCAAAGGACGCTTTATTTGTATTTCAGGTAGTAAAGTACTAATTTTTCCTCTTTATATTTGAGGGGAATTTTAAAATCCTGGGTTTAGAACAAGCTAAGCTTTTGTGTTGCTCAGGAGATCTGAAGTTTAAAAAAACCCCAAACAACCCAACAGTTAAAATTTTCAAGGGTCCAAGTGATGCCTGTCCTGTCAGAGCTGTGGCTCAGCACAGAGAGCAGGAGGCAGCCCACAAAGGAGCCATTGTGCGGGGAGCAGCAGGACACAGTCCTGCATTTATGGAGGATTGACTGTTCTCTCAGTTTTTTAATCAAGCTTTGTCAGAGCACCACGGTCAAATATCCCAGCTCACCTTTGCCGTTCAAGTACATCCTTCACTTGATTGTCAACATAATTAATCCTTCTGTAAAGACACTCCAGGCTTTGTTTTGTTAATGAGATCACCTTCTCTCCACTCACCACCCTCGCTGCCTTGAACTGGGCTGCTTTTTCAAGCTACTAGACTGATTTTAGTGCCATTTTTATTGTTATTCTTCTCTTTCTCAGCATAAGAACATTGACTAAATAAAGCTATGTTTTTAAAAAGTCTAACTTTTGTGTCTTGCCAAATTATCAGTTTCTGGAGGCATCTTGGAACTTAAAAAGAAATAAAAGAAAAAAAAAGGAGGTGTAATTGTGTTTTGCTTCTCTCCAAGCATTCTTTTTCATAAACAAATTTGGGAGAAAAAAATGTGGTGAGAAAGATCTGCTTTCCACAGGTGCTGAGGGCCAAGGTGCTCATTTCCACACCTTTTTAATTTGATTATTTGAAACTGATTTTCAATTCCTTTGCAAATATTCCATGATTCATGGGCAAATTTTATATATATTGCTTAATTCCACTGTCTACTTGCTCCTTGTATGCATTTGAAACCACCAATTTCCACAAAGAACCAACAGTCTCTGCTCAGGTAATGCAGTTCTGCTTCTTCTGTCTATAACTACAGACAGAAAAAGCAAGATTTCAGTCATCACTTTTTTAGAGGGTTGTATCATGGTTTGGGAATGGTATTCTCCAATTTAGTGCTCTCAGTAAAACCACTCCCTCCTTCCGAGGGTGGGATGGAGAGGAGAACTGGAGGCACAAAAGATAAAACTCTCAGTTTTTGTCTTCAGCTTTGAACTTAAATTATGTTAAACATTATGCTTTTAGTTTCAGCATCAAGAAACCTTAATTAAAAGAACACTTTAAATTATATTATGAAGATATGCAATGATGGCTACAAGTAATTTCTTAATACTCATGGTTTTAATTGATATTCTTCACAAAGTTGCAATGGAAGCATGAAATAATTCCAAAGGACTCCTTTGCAGTGTGTTTATCATGGGCCAGCCTCCCTCATAAATAGACTGTGCCTGGAAACTGGAATTACTCACTTAACACAGCTTTGTTTAAAAGCCTTGCCTTGGCACCCCCATCCCCCCTGAACCTTCCAACAGAGAGAACAAGGATGTTTTGGCCCTGTTTTACTTAAGGATATGCCTAATTTCATCATAGTCAGCAAAATGCTTAGGCACATGCTGTGCTTTATCTTTTCTTTTCTTTTTAAAGTGGCCTCTTTAACTTTGATAGCCCTTTACTCCTTTTTCAGAAAGTAGAGGGATTTACAAATTTTTTCATATTCCTCAGAGCTCTGTTAAAACAGAAACGAGATTTTTACTTGTCCTGAAAGTGGAAAGAGCCCAAGCAAAACAAACAACATAAATACACTACTTTTTCTGAGGAGAAAGATTTTCAGGAGATCACAACTTTTCCTAGAGCAGCTGGCACAGTGGGAGAAAAAAAACATGATCAAGATTTCCAGCCTGCAAACCCTTTTTCAATTCCATTACAGAAGCTCTGTAGAGCACAAGGAGTTTTTCAGTTGAGTTTTACTGCACCAAGCATTGAGATAGATCCTGTAATACCTTGGGAGCCCCAGGGTGTTCCATGGACCTGGGGATTTTGTGTGTGCAGGAGCTTCAGTCCTTCTCACCCACATTACTGCAGTAAGTCCTGCAGTTCCTTTTTTTTCTATATTTTGGGTGGCTTTTTCCCTTTCCCCCCCTCCCTTTTACTAGAAAGACAGCTCTTATGCCTTCCCTTGAACATTTTATAATAATTTTACAAATTTGTACTTTGGGCCAAACTCATATGATAACTAATTCCTCTTTGCTTGCCTTGAAAAAATGAGTCCTAAGTGGGACATACAAGCACCCGGTTTCCCTGAGAAAACTAAAATTTTAGGTAGCTGCTGCTAATTTCCCATCCTAAAATGCAACCCTTATCAGATTCAGCTGAAGTAAATCAAGGTGCAAACAGACAGTAGGA